>OZ002731.1:32911212-33210779 GCA_963924305.1 Polygonum maritimum | reverse complement strand
AAAAAACCTAAACCCACAAACAAAACTTGTCATCACTCAAAAACCCTAAACTCAACTTGTCATCCAAAAAACCCACAAACTCAAAAACCCTAAACCCACAAACAAAACTTGTCATCATTTAAGTTCGAAAAGTAAACTTGTCATCTAAAAAATCCAAAACCCTCAAAAATCCAAAAACCCAAAAATCCCAAAAATCCAACCGGTTGGATCCGGCTCGTACGAGGCCGGATCCGGCTAGATCCGGCTCGTTCGAGGCCGGATCCGGCTAGATCCGGCTCGTTCGAGGCCGGATCCGGCTAGATCCGGCTCGTTCGAGCCTAGATCTGGCTCGTTCGAGCCTAGATCCGGCTCGTACGAGCCTAGATCTGGCTAGATCCGGCTCGTTCGAGCTTAGATCTGGCTCGTAGGAGCCCGGATTTGGCTCCAACGAGCCCGGATCTAGGAGAGAGGGAGAGAATGGAGAGAGAGAGAGAGATGGGGGGACGAACCTGACGGCGGCGGGAAGTCGGCGACGGAGAGGGAGGGCGGGCAGGTGACGGCGGCGACACAGAGGGAGGGCGGGCGGGCGACGGCGGCGACACAGAGGGAGGGCGGGCGGGCGACGGCGGCGTCGGAGAGGGAGGGAGGGCGGCATGAGGAGAGGGAGAGGAAAGAAAATGGAGAGGAGAGGGAGGAGGAGAGAGTTTGGAGAGGAGAGAGTTTGGAGAGGAGAGAGGGAGGAGAGAAAAAATGAGGAGGAGAGAGAGAAAGTGGGTAAAATTTTGGGGTTTTATAGGGGAAAGAAAGCCTATGTAGTTCATTAATTTTTTGGGGAGGTTAGCCTCTCCAAATTCACCCCAAAACAACCCCCCCACTACAATCCCTCTTCAAGCAAAGAAGATGTTGTCTAAACCATTTCTTATGTGAGGAAGTGAAATACTATTCATAACTACTAAACATCACATTTAAATTTCCATCTTCTTCACAATTTTCCAATCTTTTTACATACCCTTAAATTAATTTTAAAAAAGTTAAACTAAATCTAAAAACTACCTTTAATTACATGAATCTATACTATATATTAAAGTCGAGACTTTTTGAGTCTTCAGGTCAATTCTGATCCCACTCCATTTAAAAAAATTAATTTAGAAAATTAATTTTAAAGTCTATCATCCTTTTAATTACAAGAATCTTATTCTTTTTAATTATCTATCATCTATCTTTTTTTTTTCTATCTTTTTCACCTAATTTATATCTTTTCAACTTTTTGCTTAGACAATATTTTTTGTAAATCAAAATTGTATTTAACTTCTTAAACTTATTTGTCACTCTGAATTTTTGTTTTTATTGTATTTTTTATAATCACATACATTTGCCATATTTTTTCAACCTTTTTTTGTCCCATAAATTTATAATTTAAGCTACAAATATCTAAAAATATATTTGAAAAATATATAAACTAAATTTATGTTATAATATTTATTTATAAATTATATTGATCTATAACTTTACTATAATTAAATTAATCATAATTTTATAAGATCTATTAAAATACTCATTTTATTTCCAAAAATATTATTACTATTACAAGTCTATTTTTTAAAAAGATTTAGTTAAATAATTCATAATTAACTTAATTTTTTATTTCTATCATCATATAAAAATCTTATTAATTAGAAAAAATATATATGTTAATAAAATATTTCACTTGATATTTCATATCGTATCACATATGATTTTTTTAGTTAATCAAATATATTTTGAAATAAATTGATAGTATTTTATCTGTACTTTTTTTTGTGATATTATATAAAATTCAAATTCAAATTTATTCTTATTATCCAATCACAATTTTGGATTAACAAAACATTGTAAGAAATTGGATAAAAAAGACGGTATCAATATCTAATTCTTAACAATATAAATACGTATTCCTTTATTAATCAAATAATTCTTCAAAAAGTTATTATCCATCGTATCCCGTACATGGTACGGACAATAATTTAGTATACTTAAACAACATCTATATACTATATATACTATAAGAGTACAAGTTTACATCAAATGAAATTGAACCCAACAAATCCTTTGTTCTACCTTAAATAAGATTTTCATATAACAAATGTTTAATCTTATTATATATAATTAATACATGACTATATAATAATTTTTTTCTCTTATTTTAAAAACTCTAATCTATACAATGGTTTTTTCTCCTATTATAAAAAAACTCTAATAAATTTAAAAATTTGTTTTCAAGAAAGTACGTTGACGAATTGTGTATAGCTAATGAATGACTTCAATATGGTACTATGTAGATTCAACTTTATTCAATATAAATCTTTATGATTTTTTTTCTTATATAGTACGATAGTTTTTGATTTTTTATAAATATTTTCGTAATAAGAAATGGTAAAAAATATTAAAAGAAATGAAAGATCAGAATAAGGGATAAATAGAATGAGATTAGTTTTTTTTTGCTTTTAAAGCATGATATTTATTAAGGTAGAGAATCCAACAAAATATAGGCTTTTATTTTTATTAATTTTTCTGTAAAAAAGATTATTATGGTAAATTTATATATGTTTTAGATACAGATTTAGATATATAGTAAAAATGTGTGATTTACCCTATGATATATAGTAAAAATGTGTGATGTATAACATCTCCCATACTATTTCGTCCAAAACTTACTATGTAAGAAACTAAATTTTAATAGAAATTATTTCTTTTTAGAGATATACATAGGATTTTGGAGGGTTGTCTTTCATGGAACAACTAGTTTAACGCATGTATCATGTACGAGTAATGTGATTATAAACCCAATCTAATATAGATATGTTTCATGAACTTCTTCAATAGGAAATAATATAGGTATGTTTCAAGAACTTTATACTTTAGATATATTTTTAAATAGAAATTAATCATCAATGTTTCATGAACTTAACATTTTAGATTTTATCTTCTATCGAAATAATATAGGTATATTTTCAAATAGAAATTAATCATCAATGTTTCATGAACTTAACATTTTAGATTTTATCTTCTATCGAAATAGTATAGGTATGATTTCAAAAAGAAATCACTATATTAGACATAGATATAGATATGGCTTCAAAGATCATTATATGATTTTATCTTCAATGGTTGTTTGAAGAAATAGGAAATTTAAATTTAGTAGGTAGGAAATTAGGAAATATAGATATAGTCTAATTATTTGTTTCAAAAAAATCTGAATATTATTTCAAAAATTATCATCTCAAATTATAAATTTATAACTATATTTCCTCATCAAAGTAGATATGTAATGCCATTACGCCAATGATCACGTTAAAACTGTATGATCATATATATTTATCTTCCTGTTGTAATTAGTGTTTTTTTAACCAATGATCGTAAATAGAGGTGTCAAACAGGTCGGATTGGGTGGATTTGGGTTCAGTCTTTTCGGGTTCGGGTTGAGTGCGGGTTCAGGTCAATCGGGTTACAGGTCATGCTGGGTCGGGTCTTGACAAGTTATCGTGCGGGTTCGGTTCGGCCTAACAGGTCAAGAATTTGAAATTTTAATGATTATTAAAATAATATTATGATTAAATAATAATATTTAATTATAAAATATTATTTTTAATAGATTTATATAATAATATTTTATTTTTAATAGGTTTTATGATAAAATATATTATAATATTTACAATATAATATATTTATTCTACATATATATAATATATCGGGTCGGTCGGGTCGGTCTCGGGTTTCAACCCAATCTGGTTCGGGTTAATCGTGTCCGTTTTTTTCTTTGCTCGCTACTCTTCGGGTCGGGTTTCAACCCAAGAATTTTCGGTTGGTTCGGGTCGGGTCAGGTTTTGACAACTATAATCGTAAATCAACTCATAATATAAATAAGTTGGATTTGTTTAAAAATTACTTAATGATAAATATCACGTTTTATTAGATAATAATATTTATTATAAGATTACAACTAGTTCTTGGTAAGAGATAATTCATAACTTTTGGGATAATTCATAATTTACGCTAATTTTTAAGTATTTTTTTAAGAGTTAAGATTATATGAAATGTTAACTACCTGATTTGTATAAAGGAGGGTCTCACTGATTATTTTATTAAAAAAATTACATGTGGAGCAAATTTTTATGAAGACATTGATTCCGCTTTATACTATAATAGTATAGATGACACGTGGCGCAAATTTGTATGAAGACTCCACTTTACCTATATTAGTATAGATTGGTTAATAAAACATTTAGCCATGATTAATGATGTAATATTTTGTATGAGGGGTAGATTGTATCACGGTTGATTTGGCAGATAGGGACCAATTTCCGACCAATTTAGGAGAAGAAGAAGAATCACCAAAACAGGGAAGAAAATATACGGAAATTGATACAGACACGTATATACATGCAAGTATGGAATAAATTAAATGAGCCGTGATCATATTCATATAATCATATTCATACATGTATGTATATATATATACATGCATGTAGTCACCCACTCTCACGTACTCATCCGAAAATCTTGATCTTGCGCCATGAAGTTGGGACGACTAGGTCTGGGTTTGGGGTTGGCTCTGGCTCTATTCTTGGCGAACGCTGTGGTGCCCACCACGGCAGGAAAGGTGATATTTAAATCCGATTCGACGGTCCACGTGATCAACAACTTGCAGCCGGGGTCGGCCCCTCTGCGGGTGCACTGCCAGTCGAAGGACACCGACCTCGGCATGAAGGAGCCCGGCGTTGGGCAAGAGTTCCACTGGACGTTCAAGATGAACATTACGTACACGACCGAGTTCTACTGCACCTTCTGGTGGGACAACAAGCGGATTCAGATGGATGTTTACAACAAGACGCTTGATCGGGATGGCCAGGTGCTCTCCTACTCCGTCACAGAAGCCGGGATCAACTATAAGACTGAGACTTTTACGGATTGGCATCTCGTGCACGTGTGGGGGCCGCCCAATTAATTAATATGCATGCATCCATGTATTACTACTTTAATTAGAATAAAAAGCTCATTATTATTTTAGTACTCCGTATTTGATAGTGCAACACTCCCTTTTGTTATCGATTAATGAGATACGTACGTACGTATAGGTTGGTCTTTCAGTTTTATATCCAGGTCTAGCTAGGACCTACCTGTTGGGCCTAAGCCCATGGTCGAGCCCAAAGCCCATAATTGCTTCTTTGATTGGCAATTTAGGGTGGCTCACTTCACACATATATATATCAACGTATGTGTGTGGTGTGAGGAGGCAAGACACAAGTGTGCAGCCGATCAACTCCAAAGAAAGAGAGAGAAGCACAAGAGAAGAAAGAAGGAGAAAGAAGAAGATAGAGGAGAAAGTGGGTGAAGGAGTGATCTTCCTTTGAAAAGCCCGGGCATATTCGCCTCGTCTCTGAGATTCGACAGTAGGTGTTTGTCGATAGGTATTTCTCCGTCTAGGAAACCTAATCTCATTTGGTACAAGTGTTTGAGTTCATTGAGGAGTTCCAGAGTAGTTTCTCCTTGTATTGATAATCTCCGGTGTGAGATCCGAAAACACTTGTACTTGACTTGTTGATTAGTGGATTTGTGCTCGATCGGGCAAGTGGTTTTTTCCCTCGTTTTGAGAGGGTTTTTCCACTATAAAATCTTGGTGTCCCTTACTTATTATTTGGCTTGCTTGATTTCTGAACTGTCATTGATTGGTTTCGTCGTCTTGGTTGTATCCGGAAAATCCTACAGATTGTTTTTTTTGCTTCCGCTGTGATTGTCTGTGGGAATATGAGCTAGTGTACGATCCCCAACAAGTGGTATCAGAGCTTTAGGTTTGAGCTCCGTCTGTGTTTGGGTGATATATGGCGACTAAGACAGATGAGTTTGCGGGGACAATGATCAAGCTAACGTCTTCGAATTATTCTCTCTGGAAGTCGAAGATGGAAGATATTCTGTACTGCAAAGATTTGTATAATCCGGTTGAGTTAGGATCAAAGAAGCCAGACAGTGTTCAGGAGTCTGACTGGAAAAAGACGCACAGAAAAGCAGTCGGAACTATAAGGCAGTGGGTAGACAACAATGTCTATCATCATGTGAGCAATGAGACAGATGCACAGGTCTTGTGGAAGAAGCTTCAGTCTATGTACGAGAGGAAGTCAGCTCAGAGCAAAGCTTTTGTGATCAGAAAGCTAGTTAATCTGAAGTACAAAGACGGAAAGTCTATTGCCGAGCATTTGAGTGAGTTTCAGGAGCTTGTAAATCAGTTGAGCACCATAAAGTTGCCTCTTGATGATGAGTTGCAAGCATTGATGCTCTTGAGTTCTTTGCCGGATACTTGGGAGACGTTGGTGGTTTCCATCAACAATTCTGCTCCTAAGGGAATTGTGTCCTTCAGTACCGTGGTTGATAGTCTTTACAACGAGGAGACTAGGAGAAAAGACATGGACACTAACTCTTCGCAGACTCTGGCGACGACTACAGAGAATAGGTCCAGAGGGAGAAGCAAAGAGCGGAAAGGACACGGAAAGTCAAAAGGGAAGTCACAGAACAGAGGAACTTCTCAGAGTAAAGAAAAGTTCAAATGCTTTCATTGTGGCAAAGAAGGGCATATGAAAAGAAATTGTAATGCCTTGAAGAAGAGCAAGAGTGAAGAGAAAAATCAGAATGAAGATGATAAAAACACCACAGCTGCAGTGTATGGTGAAGAAGAAGGGCTGGTTGTTCTGTCTTGTGTGGATGATCACAACGACAAACTTGACTGTCGTGTAGAATGGGTAGTCGACTCAGCTGCATCCTACCATGCTACACCGAAGAAGGATATTTTCACTAGTTACAAAGCCGGAGACTTTGGTAAAGTGAAGATGGGGAACAACAGCTATGCAGAGATAGTCGGTATTGGAGACATTTGTGTTCTAACAAATGCGGGTTGCACGTTGACTCTGAAGAATGTGCGACATGTACCGGATCTGCGAATGAATTTGATTTCTCTTCATGCTCTGGATATAGACGGCTACCACAGCTACTTTGCTAATAAGAGCTGGAAGCTGACGAAAGGTTCAATGGTGATTGCTAGAGGGAGTCTTAGCTACACTCTGTACAAGACTCAGATGAAGGTCACACGAGATGGCCTGAATGCAGTTGAGGATGAGACATCACTGAACCTATGGCATAGGCGCATGGTGCATATGAGTGAAAAAGGACTGCAAATTTTGGCGAAGAAGTCTTTCATCCCTTCGGCCAAAGGTATGACTCTAAGCCCTTGTGATGATTGTGTTTTTGGAAAACAAACTAGGGTGTCATTTAGCAAGTCTTCTGAAAGAAAAAAGAATTTGCTTGAGTTGATGTATTCTGATGTATGCGGCCCCATTGATGTACCCACAAATGGTGGTCGTAGATATTTTCTGACTTTCATTGATGATGCTTCACGAAAGGTTTGGGTGTTTGTTTTGATGACAAAAGACCAGGTTCTTGATTGCTTCAAGAAATTCCATGCCATGGTGGAGAGAGAAAAGGGTTGTTCGTTGAAGTGTCTCCGTAGTGATAATGGAGGCGAGTACACTTCTAAGGAGTTTCAGAAGTATTGTCTGGAGCACGGCATCAGACATGAAAAGACGACTCCGGGCACTCCACAACATAATGGCGTTGCAGAAAGAACAAACAGAACCATCCTAGAGAAAGTCAGATGTATGTTAAAAATGGCAAAGCTTGAAAAGCCATTTTGGGGTGAAGCGGTGATGACTGCATGTTATCTGATGAACAGATCTCCATCAGCAGCTTTGGATTTTGATATTCCTGAGAGAGTTTGGTCTGGCAGAGACATTTCATACTCTCATTTGCGAGTCTTCGGGTGCAAGGCTTTTGTGCACGTTCCTAAAGAGCAGAGACAGAAGCTAGATGACAGGGCAGTGACTTGCATTTTTCTGGGTTATGGAGATGCTGACTTTGGGTACAAGTTATGGGATCCAGAAAAGAAGAAAGTGATAAGGTCTAGAGATGTGACCTTTCATGAAGACAAGATTTTGTCAAATTCAGATACACCTGAGGAACCTGAAGAGTTCCCACTTTATTTGCCTTCTCAACCAGAAGGTAGTGGTACTAGTGATGATTCTTCTTCAGAGAATGGCTTTGATGAGATTCCTGAGTCAGATGATGATTTACCAGAAGTTGAAGCTGGGTGAAGGTTCTGAGCAGGGGGAGCCGGAAGAAATTGAAGAAGAGAATGAGCTCAGAAGATCAAGAAGAGAGCGTCGTCCATCCACCAGATATCCCTCGTCTGAGTATGTTGCAGTTACTGAAGAGGGGGAGCCTGAAAGTTTTCAAGAAGTGCAGAATCACAAAGAAAAAGCTCAGTGGGTAGAAGCCATGAAAGAGGAATTGAGTTCTTTGAAAAAGAACAACACATATGAGCTTGTGAAACTTCCTAAGGGAAGAAAGGCATTGAGAAACAAATGGGTGTTCAGGCTAAAGACGGATGGAGAGAAACTAGTCAAGTACAAAGCCCGACTAGTTGTAAAAGGCTTCAGTCAGAAGAAGGGAGTTGATTTTGATGAGATCTTCTCTCCGGTTGTCAAGATGAGTTCCATCAGGGTGATCCTTGGCTTAGTTGCAAGCATGGATTTGGAACTTGAGCAGTTAGATGTGAAAACTGCATTTCTCCACGGTGATTTAGACGAGGAGATATATATGGAGCAACCAGAAGGGTTTGAAGTAAAAGGAAAAGAGCACTTGGTTTGCAAACTGAAGAAGAGCTTATATGGATTGAAGCAAGCTCCCAGGCAGTGGTACAAAAAGTTTGATAGCTTTATGGTGCATCATGGCTACACCAAGACAAGTGCAGATCACTGTGTTTACTTCAAGCGACAGTCAAATGGTAAATTTGTCATTCTTCTTCTCTATGTTGACGACATGCTCATTGTAGGGCAAGATAAGTCTCAGATTGCAGAATTGAAGCGAGATTTGAGCACTTCTTTTGATATGAAAGATTTGGGACCGACACGCCAGATTTTGGGTATGCAGATTACTCGTGATCGGAAAGCCAGGAAGATTTGGGTGTCACAAGAGAAGTATATTGAGAAGGTCCTAAGCAGGTTTCAAATGGAAGGTGCTAAGTCGGTTAGTACTCCTCTTGCTAGCCACTTCAAACTTAGCAAGAAGTTTTGCCCATCTACAAGTGAAGAGAAGAAGAAGATGGCCACCATTCCTTATTCATCAGCGGTTGGTAGTTTGATGTATGCGATGGTGTGCACCCGGCCAGATATAGCTCAGGCGGTTGGTGTTGTGAGCAGGTTTCTTTCCAATCCGGGTAGAGTTCATTGGGAAGCTGTAAAATGGATCTTCAGGTACTTGAAAGGTACTTCTAAGGTGAGATTGTGCTTTGGAGGAGCTGAGCCTATTCTTGAGGGGTTCACGGATTCAGACATGGCAGGAGATCTTGATGGTAGAAAGTCGACATCGGGATACTTGTTTACTTTTGCTGGGGGAGCTGTCTCGTGGCAGTCCAAGTTGCAAAAGTGTGTTGCTCTGTCCACGACTGAGGCAGAGTACATTGCCATGACAGAAGCTGGAAAAGAGATGCTTTGGATGAAAAGATTTCTTCAAGAGTTGGGCTTGAGACAAAGAGAATATGTGGTCAACTGTGACAGTCAGAGTGCTCTAGATTTGAGCAAGAATGCTACATATCATTGTCGGACAAAGCATATTGATGTGAGGTACCATTGGATTCGAGATGCTGTGAGCAATCGTCGGATGTGTTTGAAGAAGATTCACACTGATAAGAATCCAGCTGACATGTTCACTAAGGTGGTGACTGTTGAGAAGCATCGGTTATGCGCCAAGATGACGGGACTGGTGCACAATTGAAGTTCCGAGCCGGTGTGGACGTCTTCCCCTTGGGCTGGAGGGGGAGATTGTTGGGCCTAAGCCCATGGTCCAGCCCAAAGCCCATAATTGCTTCTTTGATTGGCAATTTAGGTGGCTCACTTCACACATATATATATCAACGTATGTGTGTGGTGTGAGGAGGCAAGACACAAGTGTGCAGCCGATCAACTCCAAAGAAAGAGAGAGAGAGAGAGAGAGAGAGAGAGAGAGAGAGAGAGAGAGAGAGAGAGAGAGAGAAGAGAGAGAGAGAGAGAGAGAGAGAGAGAGAGAGAGAGAGAGAGAGAGAGAGAGAGAGAGAGAGAGAGAGAGAAGCACATGAGAAGAAAGAAGAAGATAGAGGAGAAAGTGGGTGAAGGAGTGATCTTCCTTTGAGAAGCCCGGGTATATACGCCTCGTCTCTGAGATTCGACAGCAGGTGTTTGTCGATAGGTATTTCTCCGTCTAGGAAACCTAATCTCATTTGGTACAAGTGTTTGAGTTCATTGAGGAGTTCCAGAGTAGTTTCTCCTTGTATTGATAATCTCCGGTGTGAGATCCGAAAACACTTGTACTTGACTTGTTGATTAGTGGATTTGTGCTCGATCGGGCAAGTGGTTTTTTTCCTCGTTTTGAGAGGGTTTTCCACTATAAAATCTTGGTGTCTCTTGCTTATTATTTGGCTTGCTTGATTTCTGAACTGTCGTTGATTGGTTTCGTCGTCTTGGTTGTATCCGGAAAATCCTACAGATTGTTTTTTTTGCTTCCGCTGTGATTGTCTGTGGGACTAGGAGCTAGTGTACGATCCCCAACACTACCTTGGACCCATACACTGGCTCGGCAAAAAAAAACCTTCTCCCACATCGTGTTTGGGCTCACCGGATGTGCGGCCACATGCCACTAGCAGCGCCACTACTCGGAGCTCTAGTGGGCCCTGAACTCGACCCGAGGTTTCGTGTGGCTGGATGAGCAATCGGTGGAGGAGAACAAGTGACCGGCAACATCGCTAACATATATACAAGGTGTAGCCGTTCGACCCGACCAAGGACCCTTGGGCCTCGGATCGGATCGCGAGGATATTGAAGAGGAGCTTTGACGACGGAGGGGAAGTGGAGGTTCGGTGGTTCAAGATGGGGGACGACGACACAGTGTTCTTCAAGGATCGGAGAATCTGATGTGGTGCTGTGATACGACGACGGAGGAGACGCTTGGGATTTTTTTCCAATTTTAGGGTAAAGATGCTGTTTAAGCCAACGTGTTTATCCGAAGCAATAGATGCTAACCGAAACCGTGTCTCTCTATGCCTAAAAATGCCTATACCCATGTTTATTGAGCCTAAATCTCGAAATAAAGACTAAATATTCCCTACTTTCGAAAAAAGTTCATTTCCCAAATTTCAGGCTGGGAAACTTAATACAGTATTTAATACGGACTAGATCAAGATTTCAAACATACTATAAAATATATAAATTTGAAAATTTTGCCTATTTATTGAAAGACTTAAGTAAAAACCGAGCACCTCACCCGCTTCAAACAACCGATATACGAACAAAACAGTATATAATGACGGCTTCAGAAGAGCTTGCAAACGAAAATGGGGTTGAACGAAGAGACGAAGAAAGAAAGAAAGAAAGAAAGGGTTGAGATTGTGAGAACAGGGGTAAACGTGAGAGGAATACGAAAAAGGAAGAGGAATAGAATTGATTTGGAGAGGGTGTGGGAGAAAATATGGGAGAAAATAATATGGAAAAAAGATTTTCAAGCACGATTTTAGAAATAATCATGTATTACTTATCTACTAGCTTAGCCAATCATACCATGTACGATTATTTCTTAAATATCAAAGTTATTTTGAATGCATTATATTATTGAATTTATGCACATTAATTTAATTCCACTTACTACGTAGTATATTTTTTTAAATATAAATTTCTCCTAATATAAATACTTGATTTGTCTTATAAACCAAACTAAAATATAATTTTATTTTTTTTGGAATTGTTACTATGATTAGATTAGAAAAGGAATGGCATTGTTATTGTAATGTAATACAGTATATGTCACTGGAACATGAATAATATAAGAACGTTAAACAGATATCCAATAGATCATATTTTCTTATCAAACTTTACACAAACTAATATAATATTGATATCCTAGCAGATTATATTCTCTAAGTATATAACTTAACCATATAACCTAAAATCAATATTTGTTTTATAGATAAATGTATAAAGTTATATATTTCAGGTAGATAAATCCATTCATGTGCTAATATTTATAGTTTGTGTAGATTATAAATATAGTATTTGGATAGGTTATACATACAGATATTGTTTTAATAGATTCTTTTAGGATAAATCTAATTAAATATGTTCTTAATTAGTACAATAGTAATAGACTGTATAGATAGATGATATTTGAATAGTTTATAAATATAAGATATTATTTTGATAGATTATAGATATAGATATTATTTTGATATATTAATATATGGTAATTAGATAAAGATATCTTTTTAGGATAAATCTAGATGGATATATAATTGCTACAAAATGATTGATTTATATTTAATTTAATATGAGGTGGAGCTAGAATTAACGTGGAGGCTCAAAATGTTTCGACTTTAATATATAGTATATAGATTGTAAACTTGAACACCTAATTTCCCCCATCATGTGCCATTGATCTTCATTGATCTAATGGTCATAATTCAAAACCCTCATGTGCCATTGATCTAATGGTGTTTCCTGATTGATGTGTTGAAAGGCCGGCCTGGGATTTCATCCGAGAATGATCAATTGGATTAGCGAGTGCATTCATAGTAGTCAATTCACTATGAAAATAGGAAAAGGCTTCTATGAACACTTCAAAGGAGAAAAGGGGCTTAGGCAGGGAGACCCTCTCTCGCCTTATCTATTTGTTATTGTGATGGAATATCTTAGTAGAGCGTTCAAAGGTATGGCAAAGAAAGGTGAGTACAAGTGCCATCCGGGGTGCGCAAGAGTTGGATCACCAACATGTGTTTTGCCAATGACTTGTTCTTATTTTCTCATGGAAGTGCCAGATCGGTTCAGGTTGTGAGGAAGGAGCTGAAACTTTTATGTGGCATGTCAGGCCTGGAGATCAACCTGACGAAGTCGAAGGTGTTTTGCACAGGACTGAATGCTGTAGAATCTGATCATGTCTCTAATTTGGTTGGTATGGAGAAGGGTGAGCTCCCTGTCAAGTATTTAGGAGTCCTTTTGAGTAGCTCAAGGCTATAGAAAAGAGATTTTGATGGGTTGCAAAACAAGATCAAAGCCAAAATAAATTCCTAGGCATGTCGAAACCTCTCTTATGCTGGCAGTTTGGAAGTGCTAAGAGTTGTTCTTATTGGAATCAGAAATTAAGATATAATGATGATTTAGTTTGATGCATTATTTTGAGCCAATATTTTTCCACTAAATCACACCAACTTGGAGAATATAAAGGGGAGAAAAAGCATTGCAAAAATGCAGCATTTTCTACACAACAAATTGCTAGATTATTTTGAGCCAATATTCAGTTTCATGTGCATCAAACAAATTGCTAGATTACACTGCTTGTTCCTGTCAAGTTCAAGTGTACACCCTTTTCTGCATAACAAATAAAAATAATATTATAGTATATGCTAGACTCATTTCAAGGAGTTCTACTTTTGCAAAAATGTAGCATTTTTTTTGTAACTTGTAGTACTCTTCAACTACTTTTAAATTATTCTGCTGCAAGTGAGCCCAAGCCAAGTTACCGAGCAACTTGTATACACTAAAATACCAAAAGAACAAGCTTATCAGGAGTTGATTAAATGGAAAGGAGGTAAACCAAAGGTAGCTTACACACCGTGATTATTCTTGTTCAGCTGTAATGTGAGTGGTCTTCCCTTGGCTTCTGGCCATCTTTGTATTCTTGCCCCCAATCGATGCTTCTTCTTCGACGCATTTTAACTTTTCTTCGAGAACTTGAACTTGTTCTTCCATCCTTCAATTCCGGAGCTCTACACAATCAGTAAAAGGCTCAAAGCAATTAAAAGGAGCCCTTATCAAGCACATCAAGGATTTACACTAAGCTAGTAAGGGAGCGTTTGGTATAAATTAATTTGGGTTTGGGTATGGTATGAGGTATGGGGTTGGAATTTCATTCCTGAAGACATGTGTTTGGCTACTATCTTGGAATGAAGTTCAAACCCATATTAGTGTTTGGTATTGTAAAACATAGAATTTGGAATGACTTTATAAATATGATTAATTTGTTCTTGTAAAACTTCTTCTTCTTCTTCCTTTTCAACCGAAGAGCATTATTCCAAACATAAAAAAAATATTGAACAATTCCGTAAAAAAAAAACCCAATTAACACAATAAAAAGCAGTTTCAACTCTTAAAAATCAATCAGTATATAGCTATGTACTGATTAATCAAGACTTTTACTCCAACAAACAATTGACCATACTTTTCTTTGTTGTGTATACCGAACTCAATTTGCAAGTTTCGTTGCAGATCCAAATTTCAATACTAATTAAAAAATCCATGCTACTGTGTTAGACTAACTTGCTCTTAGTTGTTTCAATTTGAATGAAAAACGTTGTTTTTCTCAAACTAATAATGAACATGTGATTATAGAAATTAAATTTACTCCATTGTATAATCTACACTTGCCACCAAATTGAAATACAAGCTTTCATGGATCAAACAATAATATGCTATAAATTAATATATAATTTTTCATGAATCAAAACCCTAATTTGGGTTGTAGAAGAAGAGGATTTCATGAAGATTGGAAAATGACCTTGTAATTTTTAGAAGGATAAACTGCTATGTGAATGGATGATGTGAATGGATGAGGGTCAGAGATATGGGGGGAGCTACGTGAATGGAGGAGGGCTAGAGAGGATGAGGGTTCCATTTCATTCCAAGCGGTATGAATTCTCAAACCCAAGGGTGGGGAAGGGTATGAAAAGCCGGTACATATCAGGTTTGAGGTATGAGTTTGAAAACATAAAAATAGTCTACCAAACACCTGCAGGTATGGGATTCCCATTCCAGAACTCGATACCTTCATACCAAACAGCCCCTAACAAGCTAACTTGGGACAAATAAGAAACAACTATGGTCTATACATCATTTAATGATTAGCTCATGTGCTAAGACAATTAACAGTTTTATCAAGAAGTTTATCAAGCACATCAAGGATTTACACTAAGCTAGTAACAAGCTAACTTGGAACCTTTTTAGAGACTTTAAGCTCAAGCGGCTTATTCACTAGTGGGCTTTTGAGTTTTTATTATCCAGTTCATCATATATCAGAGACTATAATTTTTGATTATTTTGGTGTAGTAAGTTATGCGTAACGTGACATTGGTTCAATACTATATTACTTGGTGTGGTCATCCTATACGTACAAATATGTTTCGTGTACGTTTTTAAGTTGCCACAAAATGCCATTTGTTGTACACTAGGCCTAAATCACCCATAAAATGGGTTCGGGTGAGTCGGTCACTCATGAACAAATTTTCACCTTACATGAGGGTAAAGTACACTTGCAATTGCACGATATGATTTGTAATAATCGGTTTGAGAAACCTTGGATAACATAAAAAGTTAAAAAATATAGATATTTAACTTAGGCAAACATCACTTCTGTTTGAATGTGGTGGAGTTGTTTAAAGTTTTGATATAGAAAATTCTTACCATTAACCTACTTTAATGAGTGATAAATATTAGGTAATAAGATATAAATCTTTTCTTAAGCATATACTATTATGTAAACCTCTATGCTCATCCATAATTGTTTTCATGATTAATAAAAAACAATTCCATAGAGCACCTAGTATTATTATCTCAACAAATAGAGTTTGACTCTCCCAAATTTTTTTAACCAAACGACGTCTAGTTGAAACGCCATTTTAAAATAATAATTTCATGTTTGATGATTATTTTTCAATACTAATATAAACAAACTAATGGTCACTTTGTCGAAAACCACCCGTATGATAGGTCATATTGCGCTTAACCACCCGCTCAATAACTATTTACCGTAAACCACCCGTATAATGGGTTCCGTTAGCAAATGACCACCCCTAGCCATATGCCGTTAAAGTTCCGTCAAGTGTGTGTTTGGGAAATTACGTTTGGTGCCCTAGAGTTTTTGACTTTTCCGGATGGTGCCCTAAAAAAAAACTTATTCCGCGTGGTACCCTCAAGCTTTTCAGAAAGTTCGCCCCGTACCCCTGAACTTTTAAAAAGTTCGCCGTATGCCCTTTCTTTTATTTTTCCTCAAAATTTTTGTTTTTTTGTTACGAAAAATAATAATTAAGTAGGTGAATATATAAAAGTATTAAAAAAACATCTACTTAAGAACACCTACCAAGTAATATTTGAGATGAAAATACAAATTAGAGTTCAATCTTTCTAAAAAAATACTAATAATTAACCAATACAACTAACAAACAATTTTTTTTAAAGTGTACCAATTTAATTTATGATAAATTTTATACTATTTGATTAAAATCAAATTAAATATTAAAGTGGTTGTATTTTTTTAATACACTATGTTAATAAAACACAATAAATATTTTTCTTACATTACAAAATGAAAAAGAGTTTTAAATAAAAAATTAAAAAGGATGCAAACTTTTCTATACATAGCTGTTTCACTTATTTTATTCATTTATAGTCACTAAAATAATAATAATTATTTTTCGTAACAAAAAAACCGCAAAAAAACGAAAATTTTGAGTAAAAATAAAAGAAAGGGCATACGGCGAACTTTTTAAAAGTTCAGGGGTACGGGGCGAACTTTCTGAAAAGTTCGAGGGTACCACGCGGAATAAGTTTTGTTTTTAGGGCACCATCCGGAAAAGTCAAAAACTCAAGGGCACCAAACGTAATTTCTCAAACACACACTTGACGGAACTTTAACGACATATGGCTAGGGGTGGTCATTTGCTAACGGAACCCATCATACGGGTGGTTTACGGTAAATAGTTATTGAGCGGGTGGTTAAGCGCAATATGACCTATCATACGGGTGGTTTTCGACAAAAAGCTTCAAACTAATATAAGTAAGTATAATACGAGTATATGACAATATGACTCATAAACATTTAAAATAATATAATTAAAATTACATGAGACGAAAAGTCATCTACTAAAGTACAAAGTTTGGTAATTCAATGCATAAAACAGGGATAACGGGACGTGTGATTAGGTCACGAAACATCTAGAATGAACAAACTAAATTCCAAAGCCAAAATATAGTAACATAAATAAAATAACCAAAAAAACATTCAATTGGCCCAAAAAAAAATTCCAAATAAACGAATTCAAATGGCCGACGCGGAAGGTGTGAAAACTGAAAAAAGCCATTCGGGTTTGAACTTTGGAGGTTGCTTCGTCAAAATCCTCCCGGGGGTTTTTGTCAACCTTTCCAAGCTGCCTCGTCTCTCTATTAACCTTATTTCTGCGTTTTTGACTTTCCAATTTTCGCCAGGGACGCTGATAAGCCTTATTCGTTCACATTGAGTTGTCTTCCTTTGATCTTTTCCTACCCTTAATTAGTTTCTACACATCCAATCTTGTATTTTAATCCACCCAAATTAGTTTCCTCGATTAAGTTACACGTTTCTTCTTCCCTCAACAATCCCATCTTTCTCGATAAGAATCTGGGTTTTCCTGCTACCCTAAGAATTTGTTCATAGTTTCTCAATTGGGTCGTTTTCTGCTTCAAAGAATTTCTTTTGCCGGCTCTTCCTGCTTTCCGGTAAGTCTCCGATTTACCCATCTGATCATATTGTTCTTCGTTCCTGATTTTGTGTTATAGTGGTTTAAAGCTTGATGCTTTTCAAAGTTAACGGCTTTTCATTCCTGTTCGACCAATGTTTGAAGTTAATGACATGGAACAACTCCCTGTTTATCGATTGTCCTTGCGTAGTAGATACGTTTGTTTATTACTTAGTTTATTGTGCGGATTAATGTATTTATGCTTCAATTTGATGGTTTCTTTGAAAGACAAGTGTTTGAGACTTATTGTTGCCTATGATGTGGGTTTAATGGAGGTTTTGTATTTGTTGGATGATTTCCTCTATGAGAATGGTAGGAATATAGCCATATAGGATTGAGGCTCTTCTTTGCCTTTGTAGTTTCCCCCCTTTGTTTCCTATGCTCTAGGGTGAGGCAAGGATTTTACAACGCATGATATGTCTACAATTTTACAAAACCTAATTTTAGCAAAATGCAGGTAAAAAATTGCAATCTGATTGGGGTTTGCATCTCTTTTTCATAGATGGAAAACTACCTTTAGAGGTTTTTGGGTGATTGAGGAATTTGATCATGTCAAAGAGACTTGTGCAGTCCTAGTCTTTGGATGGCTACAGTATCCTTGACTTTGTGATGGAGTAGTGGTGAGCTAAAAGTTCAGTAAATTTCTGAATGTCTGGACTCATGTGATAAGCATACTTTTGTTCAAGAAAACAAAAACGGCTTGCTCATGATGATTAAGGAAATACAATTGATTCTGAAAAAAACCTATGTATTTGCTAATCTCTCGTGTTGAACTTCAAGTGTCTTTAGGTCAAGTCCTCTGTGTGTTAGATTCTGGTTCTTGCAGAAAGGAACAGGCAACAAGTTTGCCTTGATGTTTTGACATGCATAGTTTATTTCTAATAGGCTACTTTCTCTATATCGGGAGTCCCTTTTGGCCAGTTGTAGATAAATAAAGTACCAAAATGGGTTGGCTTAGCAAAATTTTCAGCGGTTCCAGTCATAGAATTTCAGAAGGATCTCACCATCATGGATACGGTGAAGATCCAGTTTGGGATCGCGCTTCTACATCAAGGGTATAACTGCTAATTTTGCCCTATAACCTACTACCACATATTGTTTTTTAACTTCTAATTTGATTGTATCAGAGTAGTCAAGCCTTTGGCTATCCTGTTCTTGTACAATTAGACATGTGTGATTTAGTCATATGTGTGCTACTTCTGGTTATAGGATCAATGGGTGGATAATGAAAATGAAGAGATAGAATGTGCTATTGCATTGTCACTTGCAGAGGAAGAAGAGAAAAGAAAGCAGGCCACAAGTGAGTAACACTCATATAGTACTTGTTTACGTTTCTCTCCTGATATCTATGACATTCTTAACGGCCTTTCCTTTTAATCCTTCTGAATTTTAGATCTTACACCCATTAGTTGGAACTTAATGAGTGGCTATTGATTGTGATAGATTATGAATCTCAACTCAAGGAAGATGAACAGCTTGCTAGAGCACTTCAAGAAAGTTTTAACAATGAGGCTCCTCCGCAACCTGTCTATGGAGGGGGGAATTATGCTCTGCCTAATATTTTTCCCTTCTCAACAGGATACAGGTATGTAATCGTAGACAGAAATAAGAATATCGTGTGTGTGGTTTCACAGTTCATATTCAAAACTTTCAGCTCTCAACCCAAGAAGAGAAATATCATACTCTCTAAACAATGTTTGTTACAAATTGTAATCATGGCACATAATCTAGAGTTTGACACACTTCACTCTCCTCACTGTGATGACTGATGCAAATTTCTAGCACCTTTAGGAAGTTAAAAGTTATGAATCTGTATTTATTATCTTGTTTTGGTAACTATTCATATTAGAGCTTTCGGAGCTGAGAAAACTATATTGACTTGTTGTCTCTCTCTAGCAGGAATTGTGCTGGTTGCCATAATGATATTGGTTTTGGTCGATTCCTAAGCTGTATGGGTGTAATATGGCATCCTGAATGTTTCAAATGTCATGCTTGCAACTTACCGATTTCAGGTCATGAGGTATCAATCTGCTTCATATTGAATAACAAACATATTCTTCCACTAAGTTTATTATTATCTCACACAAATGATCCTCGCTGCAACGCTGCCTCTTTTGCCTATCATTCTATTTAAACATCCGGATTTTTTTTGTTTTTACAGTTTTCCGTGTACGGAGATCATCCTTATCATAAAGCTTGCTACAGGGAGCAGTATCACCCAAAATGTGGTGTATGTAACCAATTTGTAAGTGAGCTTGTGAGTTGTTAACTCCTCCCCCCTTTTCAATCTTGTTTCTGTTTAAGGCTGAGAAGCTGAATATCTGAAATTTGCATAGCTAAAGCTAACTGCTTATGATATGCAAGTACTCTGAACAACTTGAATAGGCAGTTCCCCTGTCATTAATGTAACCATGTTTGGGACCAATAAAAAGAGAAAATGCATTCTCACATTCGAAAAAAAAGACTGAACTTGACGTATTATTAGAGTTCGTGATGATTTTGTGCAATTTTATTATCACTTTATCACGTTTTGTATCATATCTGATCTATTCCCAGACAAACGTGTGTAGTAATCATTTTTCTATTGTTTCCCCGAATCCGGGAATATACAAATCCATTACCAGATACGAGCAAGTGCTGCTGGTGTCATTGAGTATAGAGCCCATCCTTTCTGGGACCAAAAGTATTGCCCTGTTCATGAAACTGATGGAACCCCACGGTGTTGTAGTTGTCAGCGATTTGAGGTAAGTCTAGATGACAAAAATTGCTTTCTTCTTGAGGAAATTCTTATTGCACTGAAACCCTTTCTACTACGTGCAGCCTCAAGGCACTGGATATATTGCCCTTGGTGATGGACGAAGTCTATGCTTAGAATGTTTGGATTCAGTAGTAATGGATACAAATCAGTGTCAGCCTCTGTATCTTGAGATACAAGGGTTCTATGAGAGCTTGGGCATGAAAATCGAGCAGGATGTTCCACTGCTTCTTGTTGAAAGGCAAGCTCTGAATGAAGCCATGGGTGGAGAAACACATGTAAGGAAAAACATCTTGAAATTTATAATAGAAAATTTTCTTACAATCTATACACGTGTTTTTTCTTAATACAAAGTTTTCATTCTTCTTGCCTTGATCAGGGTCATCACCATATGCCAGAGACTAGAGGACTTTGCCTCTCCGAGGAACAGACTATCACCACTGTAAGTATTTGTTCGTTATCTTCCTTCTTCCATGTAATTATTTATTTTCAAATAATATTGAAACATAGTGCATATCTTTGGGTTTGTATTAGGTTTTGACAAGGCCGAAATTTTGGGGTAGAAAAGCAAACATGAATGTGATTTCAGAGCCGTATAAACTGACACGACATTGTGAAGTCACTGCAATCCTTGTTTTGTTCGGCCTCCCAAGGTAATTTCCATAGGCTTTGGACCATGACATGATCAACATACAACTTTTTTCTTATGTATAACATCGGTTTCTACCTACCCAGATTGCTGATTGGCTCAATCCTAGCTCATGAGATGATGCATGCTTGGCTACGCCTTAAAGGTATGCTTCTCTGCACATAACACTAAACCATTCAAGAACTATGACAAGTTCATATCACCAAAGACTTGTTTGGCTCAGGAATTTGCAAATACATTTTTTCTGGTTTACAATTCTTTAATTGACGTTTTGAAAATGAAGGCAAATACTAGGATATAGCATAATTTGAAAGTTGAAACAATTAGTCGTTTTGATAGCCATAGGGAAACTAACAACTACTTTTAAACTAAAAATTGTAAAACTCAAAGTTGAACCAAATGAGTCCTGACCCCTGAGTATGTATAAGCAAGGCGCATGACAAGCTGTTCGTTCTCGATTTCATAGGTTATAGGAACCTGAGTCCTCAGATTGAGGAAGGAATCTGCCAGGTGATGGCGTACAAGTGGCTAGAATCCCAACTCAGATCTGAAGCCAGCAGCAGCAGTCAAGTATTTTCATCGTCTGCCAGGTCAGCATACATGGGCAACAGGTCACCTTTTGAATTAAACCTTGGGAGGTTCTTCAAGAACCAGGTGGAGTCTGACGTGTCACCGGTTTATGGAGACGGGTTTCGAGCTGCCAACAAGGCTGTGCTCAAGTATGGTCTCAAGAGTACTCTGGATCATGTGTGGATGACAAGTAGCCTGCCTTGCTGATGTACATTTGTATACTGCATATACTATCTGTTCAGGGTTTTGGTACATGGACTAGTGAAAGCTTCAACCTTGGACTATTTTTGGGAGAACCCAAGGCTGAAGGACCTAGGATTATTGATTGTCTATAGATTTTTTAATTTAATTCTTTGATTGAGTCCCCATACCATTGTACAGATTACATGGACTGTAAAGTATAGGAAGTGAATATTCATGAAATCTGCTGATTGATCATTGTACAGGTTTGATTCCTCACTCTATTGCTTCTGGATCTCTGATACATGATTGAATGGACTCCATGGGGTCTATTGCTTCTCTCTGTGTACAAAGTTGTTAAGGTTTTGGATTTGTGCAAGTGTGAAGCCATTTTCAAACTGGAATTGTACTGCTTTATGCAGATAGAGTGTTAGTTACTTAGCCCAATCTTATTATGATGGTGTAATTTGATCAAGTGATGAAAAATCATAGATTTAATCTCTATGAGCATCTCCTCAAAAAGGGAGTATTAAATGATTAAGGCGACTTGTAACCGGTTGCACATGCACAATAAATGATGCACATAAATCAGGCAGTGCTCTGGAATATGGTATAGAGTGTACTTGGGAGCATAAGTATGCATGTTAGGTAATTCTCTGATGAAGTTAGATCTGCAAGCTATGCAATTAGGATTTGTCAGATTCCCGTATTGTCTGGCCGGGTTAATGACTTATGCATTAAATTCAAGATGGTGGGTCTATCTTATGTTATTTACACCTGAATCTGCAAAATGAAGTAACACTGATGATTTTGCCGACACCCATTGATCCGCATTTTTTGGGTCAATCTGCAGGACTAACTATTCAATTTTCAGGACCCAGCTAGCTAGACACTTTTTTTTACCATTACTACTTTACAGTGGAGCTATAAAAACAGGCTTAGACAACATTCACAACTAAACTGGCCCCTCCTTATAAATTCGCATATGGTTTCATTTGTTCATTTTCTGCTTTTTCCTACAAGCCACATGATCAAATGCGCCCGAAAGTACAATAGTATTACGACAACAAATGAATGACGGCCAACCCTGGTTTTGTACTTTTTATCTTTCTCATAATTTCAATTGTTAGTAAGAAAGTTATGTGGGCTATGAAAAGAAACAACAATATAAGTGTACAAAGGGGGCAAAGAAGATGGAATACATGTATATATATATGGAGGTAGGTGGGTGGGTAAATTAAGCTGTCATATGATTCGAATTGAATACACTGTATTGAAAATCAAAACTGCAAACTATATACATATATTATGTTACGTAGTGCATAGGGTGGAAAAAGAATTTATGATGGTGGTGGCTTTAAAGGGTGAATGGGCCAGGCCGGGTTTGGTGATGATTTTGCCATAGTCCACAATTAATCTAGCTATTTAATTATATATTTGTCAATTTTCTTGCAAAATTAAACATCAACCATGTGCATCTGTTTGCCTAAATTTAAACATTTTGCATGTTCTTATGCAACCAATAATTTTCCTTGATTATTGCTTGAAGAATATATAAGCATATAACTAGGCCCTTCCCACGAAATTATTAAATTTACATGTACGTTGATTTGATCATTTTGTCAAAAATCAAAATGATTAGAAGACCTCTTTCAATGGAAGTACTTACATACGTAGTCGATCATCGATGGTGGCAAACAGATATCTCTCGTACGAGCTAGCTAGGGTTAATGTGAACGTATACTTTAAAGTCACAAAGGATGAATTAAGGTCATGTTCTATATTGATCGATCTTAAACGCTACACAAGATAGAACATGGGCTTCGTCTTTTTGGTAGATAGAAAGAACATGGCCTTCGTGAATGCAAGATCCATCTTCTACGTACACTGCTAGTTCCCAATCCCTCTTTTACACGTGCATGCACTCATACGTACGTACATGTTCATGATATAGGCCACGTATCGTGCGTGCATGCATGCTCATTTATTATTTGCACGTACTTGAGCTCTTTTTAGTTTGGTACGTTTCCACACATAACGTACTAAAGTCACAAAGGCCGTTGAATACTGGGGGTGCATGTTTTCTGCTATCAAATACTTCTAAGTTAATTGTTTGTTGCCAAATTGAAGTAAATCGTGTACTAGTGTTTTCCGGAGGAGATCATTACACGGCGTACATTTCGCGTTTTAGCTATTAAAAAAGAAATTGACAGCGCAACAGGGTATAAGATTTGGCGGATCAAACTCAGTCAATTCAACATTTGACATTTGGGGCATTGGCTGTGGGACCCGTAAAAAATTAATTAATTAAGAATGAGTGGTGCCCAATGGGGGTTTGACAAAGACAGGAGTGGTAGGCGTGGAGCCCGCTACTAGAGACTTTGGGAGAGCCACGTAGGCAGGACGGTCAATATTGACACGTGTCTCATGCCTCCCGCCTAATTTTCTACTTTCCAACGGTTTGCCGTGTCTTCACTCCACCGACACTCTCCCCATTTAGTTGCCTCTATCGGATTTATGCGGGGTATATTAAAATTTAACCCTGTGTTTAGTACTTGTTCAAATAAATTATACTCCGTATTTCATCAACTTAGCATATAAAAGTATAAAACCAGGATCTTGAATGGTAGGCAGAGTATTTATATAAACGGGGTAAATTGTCAAACAAATCAGACAGGAAGCCACATGCATGGTGTGAGCCATTTTCAATATTCGCAATCCATTTCTGTACTAGTTAAAGAGCAATTGTTTAGTGCTTAACACATAAATCAAATGGGAAAGGAAAAGGCAGGAAAAATGAATGGAGAAGAATTCGAAATGCATGAGAATGGGATCTTGATTAGCTTGCATGTGGAATCGTTGGAGTTAAAATTAAAAATGAGAATAATAATTGATGAATTTAAGGCCTTTTAAGCTAGGCTGGAAGTTGGGCATCAATCATTTCAAATGATGCATTGATTCCTAAATACAGTAGTTCTATACTAGTTTCACCTGCACTGATATTTGCGTAAGTGCCTAAATCGATGGCTGTATTTAATACATCACTTTTCCCACGTCGAAACTGATCCGCACGTACCGGAGTAGTAACAATATATCGGCATATATCCAGGAGCAATTAAGAAACTAAGTAATTAATCACAAAGTGTACTTCATCGAGCTGTTTAGAGAGGATGCAATGCAAGCTTGCTTACAGAAACAATATTCAATTCGTCCCTAATTAATTAATTTGATCAAAAGAGTTACAGTAATGTTTCTAGACGGCATATATGCACCATCTATCAGATCCCCCATTCAAGTGCAGTTGTACCTATGGTTTCCCCTTTTTCAGTTTTCACGATGCACGCACTAGCTTGCTCACATAATACAGAAATTATACTACCACGATATACCATCCAGCTAGGTAAAATCCATGAGAAAAAGAAAGGACATAAGAAAAACATATATATCAACTTTATTGATTATAACCTTGTTCCGGGTATAAACTATACTAATACATAGAGTAGTAGTAACCAAACTTAATTTACATTTTGATTTGCATCATCTCGTTGATCTTAACTTTATTTTTATTTGCATATTTTCCATTTTACCTCTCCAGATTTTCTTCCTCCGACTATCAAGCGCCAGCAAGAGAAATCCGATCCGATCCGATCCGATCCGGTATAATTAACCAGAAGCAAAACTTGAAGCATAGTATTATATACTGCTTTTCATAGACAGTATCCATATCAGAGCCGACTCCTACTTACGAATCTAGAGGCATGGCACCCTCAGTGGGCAAGAGCAGATCATAGGGGGCCCACAAGGCGTCAAGAGGGCAGGCCCGGCCGGCATCGAGGCGGGCCCAGGGCTTGCCCTTGCCGCTCCAATGCAGCAAGCTAACAGGGCCAGGATGAAGGCGCCTACAGAGGCCCTTGTAGTTGTCGCCGCCGAGGCCGTGCTGGTTCCAGCGGTGGTCGACGGGGACGATGCGGCCGGCGAAGACGAGGAGGAAGGGCGGGAGGGAGCCGAGCTCGTAGATGCGCATGCGCTTCTGGAGCTCCATCCACTCCTCGATGCGGCGAGTGTAGTCGCGGGCCCGCCAGCGCGTGAGGTCGATGACCATGACGCCCGTGTTGAAGTAGCAGGGCCGCCGGTTGACGAAGGTCATCGAGAGGGAGGGGTTGGACCAGAAGGTCGGCGTGAAGTAGTTGGTGAAGTTGGCGCTGCAGTACTCCGGGGCGGCCAGGACGGAGTCGGGGCCGAGCTCCGTGGCGTAGAGGGAGGCCACGTCGTCCACCGCGATCACGTCCGAGTCGAGGTAGAGCACGCGCGAGACGCAGAGCGGGAGGAGGTTCGGGAGGTAGGACCGCGCGTAGTTGAGCGGGCAGTCCAGGGCCGACCGGATCGAGGAGGAGATGAGGCCCGAGACGGCCGCGGTCGAGAACGGGTAGAGCGAGAATCGGAGGGAGGGGAAGGAGCGCGTGAGGGTGGCGCGTAGGGAGGAGGAGGCGTCGCCGTCGGCCGAGGTGATGAAGTGGAAGTAGGTGTTCTGCGGGCACGAGGTGTGCTGCAGGACCGAGAGGATCGCGGCCAGGGAGCCGCGGATGTAGGCCACGTCTAGGGTCATGGCCACGTGCACGGCTTGGTCCGAGCACACGAACGCGCTTTCTTCGTCGTCGTCGTCCGAGACTATGGTTGGGCACTCAGGGGCATTGGAGAATTGTGGGGCCTCCTTGAATCTCGGGGTGGCGGTGGTGGTGGCGACGGCCGTGACGGAGACAGAAAGGAGGAGGAGGAGGAGGATGATTGGTGGAAGGATGGACATTGCTTAACATGGGATTCCGGTTTTGATTTGAGAGTGAAGGGGATCCAAGTGTTTGGTTTTTATGTATGTGAGCTTTTAAAATGTTTATATAGAAGTTTTTTTACGAATAAAATATCCAATTCGATCTATACATATGTATTCTTTGTTTCTACCGAAAGAAAATGGTATTCTTTGTTTCTAAAGCTTGCTTGTTTAATTCGTGGGTATTTTTTTTTAATGAGCATCTAGTACAGTGTGTTTCCTGGATAGGTCCCCCATTCTTCTTACTTTTGCATGTTGTGGGACAGAGCCAAGCGAACTATAATTGATCATTGTTTGTTAGCAAATGCATACGATTTTTGAATTACTAAAATGTGGCTAAGAAAGTGACTGTGGAGATAAACAGTTTTGTTTTTAATTTTTATTTTAATTTTACAAACTGTGTTTAGTTTTTCGGTCTTCCGGCCTAAATGTGATATTTGGGGAGGATAAGGATTGATTTGAGATGACCACGCTGTATCAATACTTGATTACAATTCAATTAACAGATAATGGGCATTTAGTTTTGTTCATGTATAGAGATGTGTATACACTACAACTGTACAGCTATATATAGTTTGGCACATGCATGATTAGTAATCATGTATGTGCCTTTAATGCAAGGTTCATTATTACTAGGATGAGTTACTAATTCATCGATTAAATATAGAACGTCTTTGAACGCAACAAATTAATTCGATCGCAGAGATTCAATTTCAAAATCTACGTTTCATGCGAGGTTTATTATAACTAAGACAAATTACTACATGAGTAAAATTTACCGCACAAATGAACAGCACTGACTTAAAATATGTACACCCAATACGTACTCACTCACATCAATTAGTCCCATCATACTGTATTTTTTTTGATCAAGAATTTTTTTTTTTTGGTCGAATTTTTGATCAAGAATTAGTCCCAACATATGATATGAATACGTATGACACTAAACTGAGCTCGTAATGCTAGATCGTTGCCGTCCTAATCATAAGCGGGGGAAGCCTTTCTATATCATTTTCCCTTCTTTTTCTTCTTTCAACTTCATGTGCCATCATAGGCGGAACTATGTTGTGGCCAGTGGGGGCCATGGCCCCCGCAATCCAAATTTTTTTAGGTATATATGTTCCTCTTTTCGAGACCTTCGATTCGATATATTATACGCTTTAATCCGATATCTGAGTAAAAAGTTATGAGCATTGGAAGATTGGACTTCTACAAATCACTTTTAAAAGTTATTTACTTATTCTAAATAGGTTTTTCTTTTCCTAAACCCTATACTTTTTTTTTGTCGAAAAACCCTATACTTTCATATTAGTTTTAAAACACTATGTTATTGCTGAAATATATTGAATCATACACGTTAGTTTTTGCTGAAACATGTTGGTATCTTTTTAATAAAAACGATGATAATTATACACAAGTGGTGATTAAAAGATGATTATATATTTTAGACTTTTACAATGAAAACGAAGATAATTATGGTCCTAGTTACTATACAAAAATTTGAGATACAATTGATTTTTTAGAAAATTTTTTAGAGATTTTGAAAGAGTTAAGAAATAAATTATTCTCTATAATATACTAAAGAAATTTTTCTGCTAAAAACCAAAGTAATCATTATGTTCTTATTATAAATCGTAAGTTCGTTATACTTAATTAAAAGGATTTGGCCCCCGCAATATGTTTATTCTGGTTCCGCCCCTGTGTGCCATTAATTATAAGCCAATCAGGAAAAAAAAAAAACTCTAGTGCTCTGGTGGTACGTAGCTGTACATGAAAACAAAATTAATTAATAGTCGTAATTATAATTGACGATTAAACATTTTGCAATATAGATTCCACACCAAATAATAGATGGGTCGGTCCGGTTTAGTTTGAATTGTGCAAACAAGTTGACATATAAACAACTGGTTGGAGAACTGGACCGAAGCGATCCGGAATTGGTGGCCCTGGTCCTTTGACGATTTTGGTTTCGGTTTCCCGTTTTTTGAAACAGACGATTCCATGATTTGTATTATTTGGTTAAGAAAAATTAAGGTTTGGGATATACTTGTAAGGTTTTTTTAATGTAGAGTTTGGAATTTAGTTTTATTAGTTTTTTTTTTTTTTGATAAAAGTTTTATTAGTTTTAATTATCTTGTAGTCGAATTAAAATTGTTAATGCAATAATAAATCACTCGCTAAAGATGGCGTGAGAAGGACAGAAGAGCTTACAAAGGTCATAGCGTACGGGTTGGTTGATCAAGCGTGCTAAAGCAAAAGGTTATGAAAACTAGACAAGACAAATGTTAACGAAGAGGGTGCGCGGGTAACTTGACAAAGTTCGGAAAAAGATCCAATAAAGACGGCATTTTCATCCGAGGGCGACTCAGAGACCTCGTTATAATGATCATTGTTAACGGTACTCCCAAATGTTAATGTTAACCATAATATTATCTTATGTAGATTGTATCTAAACTAGATTATCTTGTTAAGTAAGTTATATATTTACCTAGTAACTTTTGTATTAGGGTTTTGCATTGAGATGTGAATACCATCATTCTCCTATCAATAAGATTACACGAGTTTTACACAATTAATCTCTCTATAGTTAATTCCTACACTTGGAACATAATTACCATTTAGAATAAAAGATACGGAGGATTAATTCATTTTTTTGTTTATTTCCAGTCAATTTTTTGTTTGCATATCTAAGGATTAATTAACTTTGAGGACGGTGGTGGGTGTAGGGTGGAAAATTGAATGAAGTATTGACTAGTAGTACAAATTAATCATAATTATGGAGTGAAGCCAAATTAGCTTGAAAATTGAAATGAAAGTTGGGCAGTGTTCGTTCAAATGGCGGTAAACTTTGGCATTGCTTGAAATTAGGAGGATGTTGACGCTCACATTCTTAGGTTCTAGCATTCATACGTGATATGTGTTATATGTCTTTTGTTATTTCCACCAAAACCAGAATAATTAAGTTTTGCTTGTGCCAAAATAAAATAACCAAAAAAGGGGATTGATGATCGAGGAAAACGCGTCGGTGGACCGTACGTACGTAAGCCGCCTCGATCGATAACGAGCAGAAGAAAAAGCCCTTCAAATTGGACCAGCTTTATAGAAAAGAGTCAATTAACACGTTCACAACAACAACAACCGAGCTAACTAGCTAGTAAATCCTTATTACTCCTATCATTCACCCTAATTAATACGGAGTAAAGTAATAATAATACCACGCACCTAAATATAATGATGGTCCTTGCATTTTCTATTGCAGGGGACACGTCTTATTAATTGCTCGATCTTATATTGTATATTAATTTGATTATGTCCAATTCTGTAGGCCAGTGCAGAAAGAGTTAGAAGGAGAAGATCAGAGTGGGTGGTAGACTTATAGAAGAAATAAAATCTAAGACAATCTCGAAGGAATTCGAAGACCTAGTTGGAATCTGGTGGAGCATATGGTTCTTCAGAAACAAACTAACATTCGATTCGGACAATCAGTCGAATATAACACCAATGGTAGTGGATGAATTCAACAAAAAACAAAAAACAGAATGGAGACAAGCCAATTATCTAGAATAAGGAGAAAAGCACAAATGCCACAAAAGGAGAAAAACGTTGAAATGGAACAAACCTCCCCCTAACCACATCAAACTCAATTTTGATGGGGCGGTTAATTTATTTGGTGCTGCTTCCTTTGGATTTATTTTCAGGGATGAGTCTGGAGCGCCCATCTTTCATGACGGAGGGTTCATTGGTAATCGTTCTGTGATCTTCTCGGAGGCATACGCGCTCCAACAGGGGATATTGGAGGCCATCAACCATAGCATTCCCCGCTTGGTTATTAAGGTGACAACCTACAAGTCGTTAATGTGGTACTGGGGAGCAGGAGCTGCCCATGGTAGATGGAAATGATTCGGGCGGACATTCATGGGATGCTCAGGAATTTTTAGAGTTGGTCTATATCTCATTTTCTAGAGAAGCGAATGTTGTTGCTGACTTCATCGCCAACTCCTTCCGTTGTGTCTCGATTGTGCCTGTTGGTTCTGATTCAGGTCTTCTAGACCTCATCCGTAAGGATGCTCTAGGATAGTGTCTCCTATCTTGTATAAGGCCTAGCCTAATTCCTTTCCTTATCAAAAAAAAAAAAGAGTAAGTGGCAGACAACGAGGCAGCCAGCTCATGGAGTTTGTCTACATTTATGTATTTATGTACTTATGTATTTATGTACTTATTTATTTATTTATTTTTGTCTCTTGTATTTCTATAAAGCCAGTTGTTTCACGACTCTTGGGTTTTTTTTGGGCGCATTCCATCTAGGTATGGAATGCCCCCATCTTGACCTCCCCCCAGACCCTGCATGCGCGGGATTAACTGAGTAATGTTATTGTTGCTGTTGTTGTCTATAGGTCACACGCCCACACCCATCGAAAAGTAATTAGGTTTCACAAATTAACATTTTTTAAGGAAAGAATTTGTCGTATGGGAAATTAGGGTGAGATTAGCGTAATTAGGGAGAAACATAAGATCGGTTTTGTAGTTAGTATTATCGCTTTATAAAGTAAGCAATTGCTCTATAATGAGGCTTTACTCTTCCTTATATCCATTCTCTCACTCTCTTCTTCCCTAATCCCTAATCCCTAATCCCTCCATCCTCCTTAACCTCTTCTTCTGTATTCTCTAATCATCTCTTCCGATCTAATCCATAGGTGGGACATAACCTAATCAGAACGGGTTGATTGTTTTTATAGAGGGCATTATCCATAAGAATCGAATATGAGATCTTTGGGTACTACCGTACTACCCAGAGACTTGATCGATTGACTAACCAACTAGTCTGCTGCTCTAAATTATCCGAAGGAGTTTGTATAGAGAGAAGGATTTGTATAATGTTCGTGTAATCTTTATTGAAGAGAGAATGATAGTATTTATAAAAGAATATAATACATCACCTCTTATGAAACCCTAGTACAATAGTACTAGATAAGATTTACCAAAGTAAAAGATATAACAACCTTTACAATAAGATATGCTACCTAATACAAGGATAAGAATATATGCTAAATATACTATGGTTAGCATACCCCCTCAAGCTGGACGGCCGAAACAGGAAAGTCCAATCTTGCTAGTGAGCTCTTGAAACCGAGGCCGAAGGAGAGGCTTAGTAAGTGCATCTGCGAGTTGCTCGTGAGTAAGGACATGAGACCACGAAACACTCCATTGCGGACGTTTTCCCAGACAAAGTGAAAAGCTAAGGCAACATGCTTCATGCGTGTGTGAAAGATAGGATTAGAACTCAAGCAATAGGCACCAGTGACGGACGCAGAGATTTACGAGAGTGGGGGCACAACTTATAATTGTCAACCTACGTTAAATTGTCGTTGGTCGATGATAATTACATCGTATGTTAAATCTTATAAATTTTTCAATTTGTTAAAATAGTCTTCAGTTTATAGCGTGTCTTTTTTTTTAGTCGAAATTATAGCATATCTTTTAAAATTATATTAGTAACATGATAGAGATAGAATACATAGACTAGACTTAAACACTAGGCATCCTAAAATTTAAATTAAACCAACTAGACTATTAACTTTTATGTAACTAATTTACATTTGTTTAGTATTATATTTTTTATATAAAATATATTTAGAATAAAATTAATAAATTACAATCCAGACGGGAGTGGGGGCACGTGCCCCCACTCACTGCTAGGCACCTTGGTTATCACAATATAGCAAAGGCTCACTTGACAAAGTAATGCCCAGCTCCGAGAGTAACGAGAGGACCCAAATGAGTTCCGAGGCAACATCGGCCAAGGCTTTATATTCGGCTTCGATCAGTTGAGGATCGTGCAATCGTCTTTTGCTTGCGAGAACTCCATGAAATGGGTGTTATACCATAGTATAACAACTACCCCGACGTAGAGATGTAATCATCGTGATCCCCAGCCCAATACACGTCTGAGAACCCATGAAGTGCCAGGACCGGGTCGGAAGAGATGACTATGCCGAGATGAATTGTACCGAAGGAGCCGCTTCAAAGCACGGAGTGCTCGGTGGTTGGACACTGCATGAATTGGGAGAGCTTGTTCACTGCAATGGCACGTCGGGAGGTGTGAGTGATAGATATTGAAGATTACCAACAAGCATGCGGTAGTCAATATGGCTCGGTAGAGGGTCGCCTGCATGTTTGCAAAGGACAGTGGTGGCCATAGGTGTTAAGACAGACTTAGAGTCCGTTTGGAAAATCATTGCTGATGCTGATGCTGATCGATTGCTAATGGTGATATAAATTGTTGATATTGTGGTTGTAATTGAAAACTTATTTTTTAGATAAGCAATCGGGTGTTTGGTAAGGCGGTTTGCTGATTTTGTATGGAAGGCTACTATAATTACTATTCTACCCCTAATTGAATTAAAAAACAAAACAAAAAAGGCACCCTTATTCATTTAAACCCTATGCAAGATTCTACCCTGCCTGACGTCGTCCAAACCCATTCGGAGGGCCGCCGATCTCGTCGTCCAGATCCAGAGAATCGACGTTGCTACTAGACGAAAGGGGACCACTCGCCGACACGTGGATATCTTCCACCTCGAAACAGAGCAATTCCAGAAGGTCACTGAAGCCTTGAACCCGGATCTCCATCACTACAACCCCTTCGTCTCTGCCGAGTCCAGTTCCCTCGAATTCCACCGATTTCGCGGCCAGACTGAGTCGGACTCGCCTCAATTGATTCTGAATCTTGAGCCCGTGAGCTCTCTTGTAAAAGGCCTCAATCCGGTCAGAATCAACGACATCTTCCCGAACTTCTCCCCAGACGGAGACTTCATCACCTACAACCACCCGCTGATCGTCAACGGCGGGATGACAATCATGAAATCGGACGGTTCAAAACGATGGAGCCTGTCAAACGGAAGAACCACCTTCTACAACTCGTGGAGCCCTGTCGAAAAGAACGTCGTCTTCGAGCAACCCAAGACACCGGTCCAGATCGCTCGTGTCACCTTCGGCCTGAACTCCGGCGACGTCGATTTCAAACTCCTAACCAAAGAAGAGACCGGAAACAACGCCTTCCCGGCGTGCTCGCCGGGCAGGAAGTCCGTTGTGTTCCGATCCGGACGCAAGAACCTCTACATTAATCGATTCCGTCAATGGGGAGCTCGCCGATGGGAGCATAAGTCGGGTTGAGATTGCACTGATTTGGGGAGGAAAGTGAGGGGTAGGAGAAGGGTAATGAAAATATAAGCATTGCTTATAATTTTGTGCTTATTTCCATAGGCATGGGGTGTTGATTATTTTTTCGGTTGCTTATAAGCATTCGAATGATTATAAAACATAAATATTTTTTTGCCAAACACATGTCTCAAGTGCTTATTTTGAGTTAATTATACTGGGGAGATGAACCAGAAGAAAAAGAAGGAAAGGCTCATCTGGGGCATAAGGGTTTCGTAGGGCAATGGGGGCGTTGTGTACCATGAGAAAACACGTAAGAAATTTGGGAGGTAGGATCGAATTTAGACTGATACCATATATAGAGAAGGATTTGTATAATGCTTGTGTAATCTTTATTGAAAAGAGAATGATAGTATTTATAGAAGCATACATCATCTCTTATGAAACCCTAGTAGAATATACTAGATAAGATTTTAATTACCAAAGTAAAAGATATAACAATCTCGATATGCTAAATATACTAGGATAAGAATATATATGCTAAATATACTAGGGTTGACCAAAAAAAATATACTAGGGTTAACAGTTTGAAGATTTTGAGTCAAAACGGGTCAGAAATGACGAAGGTTAGACATAGCAATCTCGATTTTGGGTCAAATTTTGGATTATAACTGGCCAGGTTTTAGGTCAGCTTTATTAACCTCAGAAACAACATCTTCGATCTGGAGTTGTCGTCTACTATCTGGATTATAACGGGCCAGGTTTTAGGCCAGGTTTTAGGTGGATCAGTGGTTTCGCCTACCACATTGGAGTGTGCACAGTCCCTAGAGCGGAGCTTTGGGGCATCCTCCATGGCCTCAGGATGGCGTGGGAGCTGGGCTTCCGGAGGGTTATCGTCGAGTCAGATTCTATGCTAGTTATACATCTCATCAGTACTAATACGCCATCTTGTCACCCCCTCTCCAGCCTGGTACGCGAGTGCCAAGGCTTCCTTAGTCGTGACTGGATAGTTCGACTAAACCATGTCTTCAGGGAAGCGAATCGTGTCGCTGACTCCCTTGCCGCCGTTGCTTTTTCCTTTCCGTTAGGTTTTCATGTTTTTGTTGACCCGCCCGATTGTGTTATGGACCTTATCGAGGACGATGTTCGGGGATTGGCTACCCCTCGCCTCTTAGGCACCTAGCCCCTTTGCTTAATAAACTCTTGAGGGTCGTTCCCTCTTTGACCAAAAAAAATAAAAAAATTATGGAGATATCATATTTATTAGTAATGAACTTTACAAATACTCCCTCCGTTCCATAATGTTTGTCCACTTTTCTAATCCGTCGTCCTAAAATGTTTGTCCACTTTCCTTTTATATCAATAACTTTCTTCGAATCTTATCCTTATTCAATCTCTAAATTTACACCTGTTATCCAACTTTTCTACCGACTTTATCTCTTTTCAACTTTTTTCTCCTACAAACTTACAAAAATACCCCTATTCAATCATATCTTCTACCCACTTTAACTCACTTTTTCATTTCCCAACACCACTTTATACCTTGCATTAAAAACCGCAAAAAACGTCCTTTTGGACGAACATTATTGGACGGAGGGAGTACCATACAATTTTTTGGTCAGAATTACAAATACCGTACATGAGCGTGATGATTTTTATCATAATGATCGAGTTCTGTCACCGTCGTCATTTGTGAAATAGAATCTCATTATCTCCCTTAAAAAAACATAATGTTTAGAACCGATTGTTACGAGACTCCATCTAAATTGAATTTGACTAAGAGTCCGTTTGGCAAATCATTGCTAATGCTGATGCTAATCGATTGCTGATGCTGATATTGTTGCTGAAATGAAAACTTATTTTTTTAGATAAGCAATGGGGTGTTGGTAAGACGGTTTCTGATTTTGTATGTATAAAATATAATTTTACCATTTTACCCTTAAAAAAATAAAAAAGTTGTAAAAAAATGAATCAAAGCCCTCTTTGCCGGAGAAGACAATTTGTTTGGGTCCTCTTCAGGTCACGTTCAAAGTTCCTCTAGCACGATCTCCGACTCCTCCCACGCGCCGCAGTTTCTCCGCCATCCCGCCGCCTCTTCCACCGTCGGCCCTCTGTTATTCCATCCCGTCCGGGTCCCCTCCGCTGCCGCATCCTTCTCCCGGAACCGCCTCAAGTCCCTCCCTGTTCCAACGGCCACTCAACTCTCGCCTTCTTCCCCACCGGCGACAACCTCGACCGAGTCGGATTCGTCCACTCGGTAAGCGACTCTCAATTCCTCGCCGGCAGATCTGTAGTCGGAATCAAAGGAGAAGGTGGATTTTAGAGAGAGATCTGGGCCTATGCTAGAATGGGGATCGGCGGCGGGGGTCAGCAACGAGGGCGGAGGTGGTGGTCGTCGGAGGGAGAGGACGAGCAATAAATGAGTTGATGACATCAGGACTGTGCTCCGGCTGGACGAGGAGGAGAGAACGAGGCAGATCGAGTTCCAGTGGGCGCCAATGCCGGGGGTTTTGACGGCGGCGAGGGAGGAGGAGGTGGTGGTCCTGGTGGTTTCAGAGGAGGAGCTGATAGAGCGGGGGACGGTGGCGTCGATGGCGATGGTGAAGGTAATCGGAATCCATGGGAGGGGGGTTTTGGAGAAGGTGGTGTGTACGAAGAAGGAAAGGGTAGAGGAAGGAAATGAGCAAATAAGCATTTGCTTAATTTTTTGTGCTTATTTCAATAACCATGTAACACCCCCAATTCTCATAGGAGTATTACCGCCAGTAATCTCAAGTCTAACAAATATGAGATTACTCAGGCTTTTGCAAAATGTATTTCAAAACATAAACGTGGATAATGCAACTGAAGCTTGGCAAGATAGCTGAAGTTTGAATACGCACTAAGAGATTGTCCTAGGATTACAGCTACGAAAGCAGTACAAGTGGTTGACTAACAATCTTCAAATGTGTCTTGACCGAACAAAACAGGAATCAGATCTTTGTTCTAGCTTCTTCTTCACCCTCTAAAACCATCTTTTAAAGGGTAGACGGACTTCTCAGCTTCCAATCTTTAACCTCTTATGTTGATCAATTCCTCTAAATCCTGATGTGTTGTAAGGTAACGAAACACACCAGGCAAACATGCAAAAGAAAGAAAAGTGGAAGGTTAGTCTAAACAGACTAGCAAGTGGGGAGGACGACTGGTTCTAAGAAAAAGGATAATATGCTAACACTGAAATCCGACAAGGATCGTTTAGTGACTGAACTATCCTCGAACAATTAGAGTTGGAGTCTCGATTTAGGAGAAGCTAAATTATATATAGATAACATCCTCAGAACTTAGCGTCGAAGGCCTCCCTTCCTTCGACTATGTAGAGTTTTACAAACTATCCCAAAATGATTTATAAAAGTCGCCCGCATTACCAACTCAACCTGACCCAAGCTTAAGTAAGGGATCTCATAATCAAACTAATAAGATTATCCAATACCAGATGACCCACAAATAATCAAAGGATTTCTAAAACACGAACACCTCCCAAATTTGTCACCAATTTCTCACTGATTGGCATTCTTAATCCTGTAGAGACTCAATTAGTAACTACCCGATTTTCATTCGACACTCATCAGAGACTCAGCCGAATGCTTCATTATTCGTGAATTCGACACTCATAAGAGACTCGGTCGAATCATCGCTTGTTCTTTATTCGACGCTCAATAGAGACTCAGTCGAATACCTTCCTAGTCTCGATTTCGACACTCATAAGAGACTCAGTCGCGAGACTTAATCGTTCCTTGATTTCGGCACTCATAAGAAACTCAACCGAAATAATCTATGCAATAGAGTAAATAGCCATTAAGTAATATATACTCATTTTCACGATATGGTATATCAAAGCCGGCACTTCCATTCCTAACCTAATAGGGTGCACAAGGCATTCTCTACCCAATATATCAATTAGTAAGGTCACGATTATCTGGACCTAAGTTCAACCATACCACAATCATCTTGATAACATTTGCAATAAGAGTAGCGACAAAGGCCACAAATAGATCAGTTTCACTACTACCATCAACACCCTAGTTCGTTCTATAACAAGCATGAACTAAACACACTCCAGGATTTTCATCACTCATATAGTATCTAATGACTCGTATAATAATCAACAAGCCTGAATCAAACGTTCCCACATTTAAACGCTAAGTTAAGAACATAAAGGAACCAATCCACTTGCTTGGGATGGACGAGTTAACGTATTCTGATGCTAGGTTAGGGGTCACACGAACTACGGGATCCAGTAGGTCTCCTTCATCTATACGAAAGAGGATCGAAAAGAATTGATAACTTGATAAATAGACTCCATAAGGACACGGGAAGTTTTTAATACTCGGAGAGCCGACAGGAGTACTATTGTAAATTATATATATACATATATATATATATTAAGAAATTGAATATGGTTTACTAGAACGAACTAAGTTCATAATATATTCTTGTTTAGTACGTAAAAGTTCTATCTCAAAACATGAATGAAATTATAATAATATAATTAAATTCCAAATCATGTATAATAGTCTAACTTAACCTAACTACCTCATGTATATTTCGATCATAACCAAATGGCCCAATTTAAGCTTTGGTGTTAAAGTAAAAATCATGATCGGTAGCTTGCCGAGGAATCAAAACAAATCAATTGTCGGAGATGTAGCTACCCAAATCAATATAGATATAAAATAGTCTTTCCCCCACCATAACACCCAATCTAGCTAAGGCCTACGGTTTATAAACTTAATTAATTTGAATTAAATCCAATTTGCACTTAAGCAACTAGTTAAGGGTGCATTAAGCTTTGCTTCTTAGACTGATTAAACAACCCATTAACGTGTATATATCTATTCGATCACTATACTGATCTTATCACCATACTTTTGAACCACAAAGGTGATTTAGGACTGGAAGTCACAAAAATCAACAAGGTAGATTTGTTTAGACTTGAATCAAGAACGATCAAGGAACTTTGTACCACAGATATGAAGAACACTTGGCTTTAGACCCAAAACTTCACAAGCTAACTCGATCAAAAGGGTTCGATCCGGGGCAATTGATCGGATCTTTCAATGAAACACAACGACCAAAAGAACGGGAAGACTTACTAAAGTCGAACAGAATCGAAGAAGACCAAGCTCGATCAGAGGGTGAGTAATTCGAATTTGGGTTCTCGCTGGAGTAGGACTCGGATCAAAGACACCACGCCTGACTCAAACGATTCGAGGAAGACACGGCCTGACTCCGCCGGATTCGTTGCTAGACTGGCCGGACTTGGACAAGATCGTGGAAGCAAGAAGATGGAACCAGAAAGAAGGAGGGCCAAAAGATCGCTAGTAGAAATGACGGTCTCCAGCCGAAAGAAAGTAAAAGAAAGATAAGGGAAAGTAAGTGAGGGACATCTGTAGAAGAGGAAAAGAAACGTGGCAACCTTAGGCAATCGGAGCTAAGGGATAAATGACACGGAGGGAAAAGTTTATCGCGTACTTATTTGACCCAAAATTTACCCCGAAAAAAATAATTAGAGAAATTTATTTTTATTTACTTAATATTGTTATTATTTATAATTAGCTCCTGACTGTTGAAGTTAATTATTGTTTAATTGTTCGGAAAAATACCGACTATTACAAACCATGGGGGTGTTGATTATTCTTTTTGGTTGCTTATAAGCACTAGAGTGATTATGAGCACTTAAATTTTTTTTTTGGCCAAACAGAGATTTAAAATGATTATTTTGTAGTTATAAACACTTTTATACTTATAAGCACTTAAAAATGTCCTTGCTAAACGGATTTTAAGTCTCAAAATTCCATTTAGTATTCTACTACCAAAAACAGTTTAACATCTTCTAAACACATCATCTCTTTTTAATAATGTAAGATATTAATTCACCAAAAAAATATATACAGTACCAAGATATCAAAAAAAAAGAAGTCACGCCATTCGAGAATTTTAGCTTTTCCTTCTTATTTTTTTGTTTAATTTAACTAGCTTAACCTGTCGTTCCATGCACGATTATTTCACTTAAAAATATTAAAATTAAATATTTCACCTAAAATAAAATTATATATTTTATAATCAAATCATTATATGGAAAATATTATATAAGTTTTATTATATGGACATGTTTTTTATCTTTTAAAAAGAGTGATATTGTGTTTGAAGTTCATATAACTCAAAATATATATATATATAAGACATATTTTTTTCCCTCATTCATATATTTTTATAAAACCTGATTATAAGAATATAAATTGATATTTTACTTACAATTTTTATCATAGATTAATAACAACTATCATAAATGTAAATATAAGTAAAACATTTCATCAATTGATAAATTGATAAAGTTTATAAAAAAGTTAATAGAAAATGTCAAAACCACAAATTTACTTCTATTAAAGAAATAAGTTGAATTCAATATTTATAGATTTTTCTTAATTTGTTTGTGAAAGATTTTTCCCTTTAATGCTTTAAGAGTTAATAATTGACAAAATCTTTTTCATATAAGTAGATAAGAAGAAAGACAATAGGAAAACCTTATATAATGTGAATAATAAAAATTAGCTTTTTTATATATGAGGTACGGTCAAAATAAAGGTGGTGGTTAAAAAACGACCACTTGTATGTTTCATGTTTGTATTAGGAAAATAAAGGGTGTTTGTATAACTTGAGAAAAATTGTGGGTATATTTTGTAAATAAGTTAAAATTATGAAAAAGATGTACGTAATCAAGATGTAAATTGAAATTATTATTTGTCCAAAAAAGCAAATTTGTTATCAAGATAGAAAAAAATCAAATATAATGGGTAAAAAAATATAGTGGATCATGTAAATATAGAAAATAATTAACTTAAGCTTAAAAATGCTAAGTTTATTCAAGTAAATTAAAATAATAAATGAACAAAATTATTATTTGTATTAAAAAATAATTTATAACTTTATCTTAAAAATTAAAAATTTAATTAAGTAAATAACATATAATTAATTCATAGTAATTATATTTTGAAAATTCAAGATATATATTAGAATCATGTTTTTCAATTAAGTGATATATTAAAAAAGATAGAATATCTTACCAAAATTCAAAAATTTGAGTATATCTTTTACATAAATAGATAATATAATTTTATCAAATTAATTGAGATACCACAAATAAAAACTATTTTTTTTTATCAAAAATACGGTGGGTCCAAAATCAACTTTATAAAAGATAACTGATATATTAAAAAGATAGAATATCTTATCAAAATTTGAAAATTTGATCATATCTTTTATATAAATAGATAATAAGAAATATAATTAGATCAATTGAAATAACATAAATAAAAGCTATTTTTACCAAATATGAAGTGGAGCCATAATCAACGTGATGGCTCGAAAACGGTCGACTTTATAATATACATATTGTATATGGATAGAATATATGCAATTTTTGGTGTAAATATATGATGATCAAGATCTCCATAATCAAGTATTTTTCAACGGGGAATCTTCCAAAATCAAAGTATGGCTAGATAATATGGATACTATGGATAGATAATTTTGGTTATTTTGTTTAAATATATGTATGGATATATATTGTTGATAAGGTAGTTAATTAAAAGATTAAAAATTTATGTAGCAAAATTATGGTAGTTAATTAAAAGGCTTCAAAAATTATTTTGGTTAAATATATGGTGGGGCAAGAATCAATGTGGTGGCTCGAAAACGGTCGGCTTTTATAATACATATTGATTTAGAGAGCAACGGTGCAAGAGCTAGTGTACTAGTTGCTACTGGCTGGGTAAAAAAAACGTACCGAAGAACAGATAATCGATCAAATTTTTTGATTAACCGTATCAAAAATTCCGATAAATCGGTTCTGGTTAATCGGCCGAAACATTTTCCGGTTAAACGGTTAGTTTACGTTTACTAATTTTTTAATATTTGGTTAACCGAAGAACCGAATATATAATATACATATTTTTAAAAAGGGAACATCATAACTAAGCTAATCTAATGATATTAGACATATTTTGATTATTTATTTTTTACACACTCTATTATAAGCCCAAACTAAATCCTACCTGTCTTTTCATGGATTGGTTGGTGGTTAATTTATTAAACAGATTGCGTTGTTTATTTAATCTTATTATTTGCTTTAATTGTTCTTTTGATAGATAGTTTGGTGATTTTTTCATTTCTAAAATTGTTGGGGATTTATGAATTACGTGTAATTGATTCTTTTCGTAGTGCATTGACGCTTCGAATGGTAGAAGCTTTAGTTTGTGGTCATGATTGGATGCGCACTTCACGTACGTATTTACAACCGAAGAAAACATACTTGAATTAGAAGTTATGGAAGAAGGTTAATTTATTATATTTGTTAATATTTTTATTTAAGTATAAGGTTTTATTGTGTCTCTGACCTTTGCTACACTTTATAGGAATGAAATGAAAAAGAGCAGTCTTTAGTGGAAATCGACAAGTCCATTTCAATTAAAGGTTGAAAAATGCATTTGGACATTTCTAATCTATGAAAAAACAATGTTTGTTTTTGTATTTTATGTATTGCCACATAATATTAAGACTACATATCTAAATTTTGTATTTTGGTCTCTATTAAAGATGTGTGTAATATATATGTATTATACATGGTTGTTAATGATCCATTAAAAGCTTCAATTTATAAACTTTTTTAAAAATATGGTTATTGGTTAACCGAAAAACCGTACCGACCGATATCGGTTAACTGGGAACAATCGGTACGGTTACAGCTATCGTGATTCAATAACCGAATTTTTGGTTAACCGAAAAACCGGTTAACCAGAAATCTGGTTAACCACCCGTGCCCACCCTAGTTGCTAGGAAGCTTCTTTTTACTTGCCTCGTGTTACTTGATTTCACACACGCACGGAATGTAGTACTACTCCAAATAAATTTTTAGTCCTCCTTTCATACATTAAATTCCTAAAAAAAAAAATGTTACTCGTACAGTCAGTCGTACCTGACACCAGTTTGTCAGTTATGAATATACTAATTAATTAAGCTTGCAAATGAGTTAAATGAAATTAAACTCACAAGAGCCTGTCTTTGTTTTGTGTAGAAGACACAAGAGCCTGTTTAAGTACGTCGATCACATCACTAGAAGTAGCATGATAAAATGCCCATGACTAATCTCACAATTAATGGATTAAGTTTTTATTCATTTACGTACTGATCTATTATTGATCAGTGTACCTTCAATCTATAATCATTCCAGTTTTATTTGAACTTAGAGTTGTACTAATTTCCCTAGTTAATAAACTAAGGGCCCGTTTGGTATCCAACGGCGGAAACGGAAACGGAATGGAATGGAATGGAAATAAACCTAGTCCAATTATGGGTCACTGTACATTAATTGAAAAAAATATTTTAATTTGAAACTTTGAAATTTGTGTGTATAGAGAAGGGATGAAAGGAATGATTGAGGTGTTTTGTTACCCCACCCTTAGATTAGGGAATCAAATTGAGTGCCGCGAGGGGGCTTGCGGTAGTTTTTGAATGAAAATTGAGGTGACTCATCATGTATCATGATGCTAATGTGAACTAAGTTCATTTCCATTCCATTCTATTCCGTTTCCGTTTCCGCCGTTGTATACCAAACGGGCCCTAAATATGATACTCCTGTGTTTACTTTCTTCGGTTTCTTTTTAATTTATCAAGGTCGAACGGGTCGACCTATTACTAGCCATAGGCTGAAGAACTAATTAGAACGAGGAGTATCAAGGTCTAATTAACGAGTCGCGTAACGAAGTGTTCGATTAAGTTTGATTTACGGACACCCGGGTTGACCCGTACGTAATCAGTCAATCTAGGTACAACCCGCTGTGCCACCCTAACCTAGGGGCATTCTTAACTAATATATCAATCTGGAAATCCCACTGTATGATCTAATAGATACATTCGCAATGTCCACGTACAATCTCAAGAACTCCCCAACAAGTCTTGCATTCAGATGCATGATACAAGAGATTCGAAGACGACTAGTACGCGCGTCTACGTACAAAATTCTGCCTAACTTCTACCAATTTAAAAAAATAATTCTGCCTAATTTATTTTCATGTATATACATGTGCACCTAATTAAGTCAACGTCCACGGTCCACCTCTTGAATGATTTAGATGGACTCACAACTTCCTGCATGTATCTTACTCCGTAGTAGACATAAAACTACAAAAACTTAATTCACTTACGTACATAGAGTCATCGATAGTAGACCTAACTTGAATACTTTACACCTAGCTAGCTAGGTCGGCTAAACCTATTACGTACACACCATGACCCATGTATATCACATTTAGACAAATTAATAATCTTTGATAATACTGATTCATTAAGCGCCCACTGGATTCAATTAAGCAACCAGCAGTGTACGTATTATATTATTACTTTATTATTGAAGAAGCAACTATAGCAACACTAGAGATCGCCAAGGAAGTCCAAGCTTAAACGTCATAAACAATACAGAATCAAATGGCTCAATAGTCAATGATATGAGAACCCATACGGAAAGATCGATGGATAAAAGCCTTAATTTGATTTCCTCAAGTTGCATGCATAAGGTTAAAACCGTGTATCAAACTTTTAACTCTCTCTATTTCTCAAAGTGGACAATTATGCACATGGCAGAAACTAACAATATATTGAAGGCTCTATCTTGTGTATTTATGATGAATATATTGCTACTGTTTTGATTTTGAAAGCAAGTGATATATGATAACGTGAGCTCTACATATGCATGACTTAGCTAGCTAACACAGTAACACCACTTTCTCAACTCTCACACTCGAACTGAAATCCAAACAAAAGCAGGAATCATGACCAAAAAAGAAAAAGTTCCTATACATTATTATTACGCAACAACGTACGTAGGTGGTAACGCGAGTAAGAATATATGAAAGCAAGATTTGATCCATAATTAACAGGTGATTGTCACGTACTTTGTTCTTTCCATGCCGATCAAAAGGCAGAATTGAATAGGTGCATACTGTTTCAAGTAATTGAACAAAATTAAGTCATGTCATTTTCCTTGGATCATCATCACATGGGACACCTAAGCAGCTATTGAATGCCCTTATCCACTTGACTTTGTAGTGCAAGTGGAAGTTAACAGCTTAATGCCACTAGTATTACTCTACTCCCTAGCTCGCAGTTGTCGGCAAGAATGAAAAACTATACAACATTAATAGTAGCAAATTACTACAAAAAGAACAACATTTTTACAATTTTGGGTGGAAAAAGAGCAGAATTAGTTAGAATCAATGGGTTACCTAACTCCCATGAATATAACTCTCAAGACCTATCGTCCTAATTAATTGAAGTTGAATACATTTTAGCCGATGAAGTTGCAAATCAAACGCTTTGGTTGAGGACGATGATCCTATATTACAGATCTAGGTATAGGAAGAGTCAGTGACGAACGCAGAACGGATTTAAAGAGGGGGCACACCTTGTGTAGGAGATCCAATTCTTCAAGAATAATCGATAAATTTAGTTACTTGATACTCTTAAATAGTTACTAAAATCTAATTTATACAATAAATAGTTACTTTGTAAACAAAAATTGGAGATGAATGCATTAAATTTGAATAAAAAAGCAAAATGGTGCTATGGGGAATTGAACCTTGGTGGAATTGAAACAAAATTAAGCATCAAACCATCTAGACTAGTTAATTTTCATGTCATATTACTACAAATTTAATTAAAATATACTTATATTTAATCGAAAATTACATATATATACCGTTAATTAACCCGACGGGAGGGGGGGCACGGGCCCACTCATGCCCCCCAGGTTCGTCTATGGGAAGAGTCGTCCATGTTGGAATGAGATTGAACGAGTTTAACTAATGTTGTGTGAGTTATGTATATGGACCGAGAAACGGAATATTATGAGGAAGACTGATTTTTGGATTACAAGTTATAAGAAGATATCTACTACTCCCTCCGTTTTAATAAAGATGTCGTTTTAGACTTGTACACATTTATTAAGGAATTTTTTTTTGCCTAATTTACCCGTATTTAATCATAATAAAGTAGCATAGGTAATGAGAAGGAAGGTGAAAGGATGCATATATATAGGTATTACAATCAGCAACCAATGGGAAACTGCTCTGCCAAAAAGTGGAAAGTGGACATACAAGGGTAGTATATGAAAAAAGTGTGACAAAATGCTATACAGACATGTTTTATGAAAAATTCAAAGTGGGCTAAAACAATATCTTTATTGAACCGGAGGGAGTATAATCTACTATAGTACAATATAAAGTAGAACTCATGTCTTTGTTAAATTTACACTACATCATCAAGTCTAAATAAAATATTGGTTTTAAGTTTTTACATTATATTTTCGAAAAAATAATTCATATCTCTTGATATCTTATCCAATTTTCTTACTTGATAACTTTCCCAATTTTTGATAACTTAAGATTTTTTCCCAATATGATTTTTTTCTACATTGTATCCTTAAATAAATAAATAAACAAATGTTCAAACTCTTTTTTTTTATATCTACACAATTTTTCCTTATTAATTTGTATACATTTTTGTCATTATTAAAATTTGAAGAACTGTGAAATTTTTTTAACATGTGTTAACAATATATTAAATAATAATAATAATAATATAAATATGATAAATTGCACAAAATTATTTTAAAATTAACATCGTACTAATAAACTTACATATATAAGTCAATAGGTTCGGACTCGGGTGTATCGGGTTTAGATTATAAATTCTCGAGTTAAATGTTTCGTGTTGAAATTCGATCTCGAATCGGTTAATTCGGGTTTATATTAACATTACTCATACATGATACGAGATTTGTATTAGTTTCAAGAACTTATATAGAGATTCAAGAAACACTACTACATTTTATGGAGTGCATGTTGAAAAGGATTACGATAGGTCTAATAACAAAAGACATAACATACTGTTGTGACAGCGAGTCCTCTATCGAGGGGGTTGAACAAGGCTTGTTTCAATCCGCTTTGTCAATATTCTCAAGCATGATAAAAATATCCTTCATGTTTTAAATTTTGTTTTTAATCATAGTTTTGTAAGCCATAAATTCTAAGTTTATAAAAAATTCCCAAATAAGATTATCAGCCCAAAATACATTTAAGAAGAAAAAAAAACGTAATGCTTATATTTTGGACGAAAAGCGCACAACACATTCAAACGTCCAAAGAAAAGGCTACAATCAAGATTAAAAACATTCTCTAGTTGATAATGGCCGTTGATATTTTTGGATAATATTCAAGATTTTAATAGTTATACCATGAATATCTGCTTTCAGAATCTACATTAAATATATTTGCAGGTGTTGTCTTGCTTCTCATTATATTGGCCAAGAAAATGAAAATTTCATCTAAACTGTATACTAAATGTTACAACATATTTAGCTAGTGTGCATTATATGTATACATGCATAATACATTTAGAAAGATTATACATGGTGCAGGTGGCAAAATCAAACTAATATAAGTTAGAGAAAATAAACATGATCTAAACTAGAATAAAATGCATGCTATCAAAGTTCCCAAAGCTTAAATCCTTGCTTGTCCTTAAGTAAGAAATCAATTTGACACCCCACAAAACAAGCAAGACATGCATGCATCTCAACAAAAGCCTAATGAAAAATTTGGAAACAATAATTGACAGCCGAAATCATAGCATGCATTTGTAGGATTCAAAGAAATCAAGCCAATACATCCATTCTAGACCTCATTTAAGACAATGTGCTTTATTCTCTCTCTGAAGTGTTTAATTAGGACGTGTTTCGCTCAAATCTCACTATCAAAAGTGATACGTGATTGCTTGCGTCGATTGCCACAATCTCGTGTAGGAAGCCATAGGATGAAACATTGCCGCATGATCGGTTCGTTTTGCCTACTCCCCTTGCGTCAGTTATCTTTGCACATTAAGAGAACGAGGCTCGCCCTTGGATTGGCGTGGCCAACAAAGGTTAAAACCTTAACGGTGTGATGGAACGAGAGCCTAGAGGTTGATGAACTTCTCGGCCACCTGCGATATTGCCACGAGACACAGCAAATTTAGTACACTTTAATTCACGAATTGCAAGGAATTTATGTAAATTATTTTGTTGATTTTTCATGCAATTGGCGAATGGAAGAGAAGAGAGATCGAGAAGGTGAGAGAAGAGTGTGAGAGAAGAAGGTGTGTTCTGGGAAGAATACGAGGGCTCTTGATTATAGTTGTTGATCTTTGGCCGAACACAAGTCTTGGAGCTCGATAACTTTCTTGGTATCTCCCGGGAAATCAACTTAATCAAGTTAATTTTCAAGAATCAAAAATGAATTTTTATTGAATGATTAATGTGTTTAAACAGACAAAGAGAGAGCCAATTTCTACCTTTCTAACAAATTGCCTAGGATAGAATTTTGCTCAAAGATATGGAAATAACTAACTAAGATATGAAAATTTCTAGCTAAGATAAGGAACTAACAAACTAACTAAATTATCTTCTAACATACATATCTTCCAAAGATATTGGTTATGCCTTGCTCCCTAAGGCAACGTGGGGCGCATCCCATGTAGCTGGCACACGGCTGGCATGCGGAGAGAGGGGTTGGGGCTGCGTCCAAAGCGTGTGGATGAGAGAGGCCCTTGTCTTGGGTCGCAAGCAGTGACAGACCCAGGAAATTATCTCAAGGGGGCTAAATAGCTTAGTTTAAATATAATTGTTAAAACAAGTTAGAAATTTGATCAATGTGTTACTAATTAAAACCTTGAATAAACCCGAAATAGCTTAATCTAAGTATAAAATTAGTCTTAATTTGAGTAAAGAACACTAAACAAATTTAAGTTTTTATAAAACCCAAAGTGGATTTCAAGAAATATTATACACAAAAAGCCATTTCTTTGTTAAAAATTTAGCTAATATTTAATATTTTTCACTAAACATACATTTCACCATCTTTTTCCTATAATTTGTTTTACCACCAACATAACTTCATTTCAATTAAGGTGTATGACTAATATTTTTGTAGTTATATATGTGCTTTTAATATTCCATCCGTTTTAAAATAATTGTTCATAACACCACTTTTTGTTATTTTTACAATATTTATCTATTTCATATTTTTCGCATCTCGTTACATATATACCCCTAATAATTAATTTTATCATAATCATATACGTTTTCCATATTTCTTTATACTAATAATTAATTCTACATTGATATGGGTAATATAGGAAAACCAATTATTTCTTAATATATATGCAAATCTTATTTAGACAGTTATTTCAAAACGGACACATATATATATATATGTATATTAAAAAATTGTAAAATCCCAGCGGGGGATACGACTGGGCTCCATGTAAGTCCGCCCTTGGCCGCAAGTAGGGCGCGACACTAGAGAAGGCAGGGGCGCGGCCCATGTGTGAATGGGGCGTGGAACAAGGGTCCATGGGGCATGGCCTATACCTTAGAAAATATACAAAGTAAAGGCAAGTGCCCAAAATCAAATAATAATTCTAAGTCTTGAATTTACCAACTAAGATAAGCATGACCCAAATATCAATTTGGGACATGAGAGAGGAGGGTGGCCCATCGTGGCTCGTGAGACTCGACCATGGCTGAAATGTGTGCCAATAAGGCCCTCATGGCTTTTCTTAGCTTCTTGGCTCGGTCTCCATGGGGCCATCAAAGGGAACTCGGGTTAGGTTCTCGATGTCTTGCGGAGTCATTGGTGCAAGGTCTGCATCATTCTCCTCCACTAGGCTACGAAGCGTCCTCGATTCTTCGTCGAAATCATGAGCCATGACATAGAGAGACAAATCAGCCACGTTAAACATCGGGTAGACGCCATACTCTTCGGGGAGGTCCAATCGATAGGCGTTTGGGCCAATTCGCTGAGTGATGCGAAAAGGGTCGTCGCCTCTATCATGGAGCTTGTCCGGGAACCTCTCCTTCCTTAAGTGCAATCACACAAGATCGCCCACATCAAATTGAACATTTTTCCGACCCTTGTCAGCTTGGGCCTTGTATTGAGCGGTCTTGCGTTCGAGGTGCATCCTAGTGCGCTCATGTAACTTATTCACAAACTCAGCCCGCTTTGTAGCATCGAAAGGCGCCTTATCCTTGTCCTTCATGGACTGGGACGTGAGATCCACCGGGGTCTTGGGTTTCAAACCGTACACCACCTCGAAGGGAGTCATCTTGGTTGCTGAGTGCACCGACCTGTTATAAGCAAACTCTACAAAAGGCAAACAATCTTCTCATCTCTTGATTTTGGACTTAATCATGCTGCGTGATAAAACGCCCAAAGTCCGGTGAGTAACCTCAGTTTGACCGTTGGTCTGTGGGTGACAAGTAGTAAAATAAAGTAATCTAGTACCCAACTTAGACCATAAAGTTTTTAAAAAACAACTCAAAAACTTAGCATCCCTATCACTAGCAAAAGAACACGGAATACCATGCAATTTAACAACATGCTCGAAAAACAATGAAGATATATGCACGATATCATCAATTTTATGACAAGGAATAAAGTGAGCCATCTTAGAAAATCTATCTACTACTACAAAGATGTTATCTCGGTCATTCCTAGTCCTAGACAACCCTACAATAAAGTCCATAAAAATATCTTCTAGAGGGCACTTAGGAATAGGCAAAGGCTGGTACAATTCATAGTTAGATAACTTTTATTTCCCTTTAGCACAAGAAACACAACCTTTAATGAATTTCAAAACAAAGTTCGACATTTTAGGCCAATAGAAGTGTTCCTTTAATCCCGGCAAAGTCATCTCTGAACCACCATGTCCTCTAGTCTCATGCACATTATGAACTAACAACCTACGATAAGAAGATGAAGGTATGCACAATTTTCCAGCTTTAAACAAGTAACCATCATCAACAAAGTAAGAGTCATATTCACCATGTGCGATGCAATAGTTATAGATTTTCCCAAAAAATTCATCTTTAGCATATATATTACACAGCATGGAAAAACCAAGTAACTTTGCATCTAAATGAGCAAGAGGGACGTACCTACGTGATAGAGCATTGGCTACCACGTTCTCGGTTCCCTTTTTGTGTTTGACGACATAGGGGAACGTCTCCATGAACTCAATCCAACGAGCATGTCTCTGGCTGAGGCGAGATTGGCCTTTCAAGTGCTTAAGCGCCTCGTGATCGGTGTGAATCACGAACTCCTTTGGCCAAAGATAGTGTTGCCATGTCTTAAGAACCCTAATTAAAGCATAAAGTTCCTTATCATAGGTAGGATAATTAAGCTCGGCCCCACTTAGCTTCTCGTTGAAGTATGCGATGAGTTTCTTTTCCTGTATGAGCAGGCCACCTATACCATAATTGGACGCATCACGCTCAACCTCAAAGGTCTTGGTGATGTCTAGAAGCTGCATCATGGGGGCGTGACTCAACCTGTCTTTCAAAGTGGCAAAGGCGGTCTCATGTTTCCATTTGCGCTAAAATTCTGCATTTTTCTTGGTTATCTCATGTAAAGGCAAGGCAATAATAGAGAAATCACACACAAAACGCCTATAAAAGCCAACTAGCCCTAAAAAGGATCGAACCATAGTTTGAGTGGTCGGCTAGGGTTACTCTTGTATGGCTTTCACCTTACTATCATCAACACGCAAGCCACTACTAGAAACAACGAAAGCAAGGAAGATGGTAGAATGAGAGAAAAAGTCACACTTAGCAAGATTAACATATAATTTCTCCTTTCGATGACACTAAAAAACTGCATGAAGTGTCCTATATGATCATCCAAGGTTTTGCTATAAACTAGTATATATCATCAAAATACATGACCACGAATTTTCCTAGGAAACTACACAAGGCATGATTCATTAAGCGCATGAAAGTACTAGGGGCATTAGTTAAACCAAAACGAATCACAAGCCATTCGTACAATCCATATTTTGTCTTAAAGGCAATTTTCCATTCATCACCCTCTTTCGTCCCAATTTGGTGATAGCCACTTCTAAGGTCAATTTTAGAGAATAAAATTGAACCATGCAACTCATCAAGCATATCATCCAAATGAGGTATAGGGTGTCGATATTTTACCGTGATATGATTTATGGCTTGGCAATCAACACATATACGCCATTCGCCATTCTTCTTAGGGACGAGAACTACGGGCACCGCGCATGGGTTGAGGCTCGCACGCACGTACCCCTTCTCCATGAGGTCATGGACATGGCATTGTAGTTCTTTGGTCTCCTCGGGGCTGGCGCGGTAAGCAGCTCGGTTTGGTAGAGACGCGCCGGGCACGAAGTCGATTTGGTGCTCAATACCCTCGATGGATGGAAGACCGGGTGGAAGCTCTTGAGGGAACACATCCAAAAACTTATCTAAGAGAGAAGCAAGTTGCGGAGGAAGATGAGAAGTATCCAAATCTAATAAAAGAACATCTTTCCTCACAAGAACAATACAAGAAGTACCTCTCTTAAGAGCGAGTGACACATCTCGGGGGTGTGCCAAGTAGCATGGGCGTTGCTCAATGCCGCCTGTGATGGTGGAATTGGAGGCATCATCATGAAAAGCCTTAGGCCTCCAAGTGGTGGTTGAAGGTGAAGAAGATGGCTCAGTTGGACGCCCATAGGGGGAGCGCTTCGTCGGAGGCACATACGGCTCCTTAGACCTCGCAGGCGTAGCTGCTGGTTTCTCAGGCCGCCATCGTGCGTTTTGGCTGAAATTTGGTGGATACGTGGCACCTGAGGTATATGGACCATGCCCCACCAAATTTGAGTTCAATCCTCCACTGTAGCTCGTGGGGCACTTCGAGGCACAATCTGCGCACCAACGCCAAACGTGCCTCATGAGGGTGCCTCGCGGCGTTCCCATGGATCCTGACCTTCGTTCAGCCTCAAATTTGCTGTGGGATCCTGAGATGATGTAGGAGAGGTTCCCACCAAATTTGGGGTCGATCCGACACCGTTGACCCGAAGGGCCTCATTCAATGCCTTGGGCCTGGCCACCACCTGGCGCGCTGCGACCTCCTTGGCCTTGGCTTCCCGAAGCGCCTTGGCCTGATTGCGAAGTACCTGGTCTTGCAAATCTTACTGTGGAGACATGGGTAGAAGGTTAATCCTTCTCCCGTTGTGGTTAAAGCAATAACAATTAAGGTACCCATCGTGGATAACCTTCCTATCATACAACCAGGGTCTACCTAGGAGAATATGAGTTCAATCCATGTTGGTCACATCACATATTATGCTATCATTATATGGACCTATGAAAAATTAGACGGTACATTGGTGAGTAATCAGATTTTCCTTTTTAGAGTCATTTATGCCATTTAGAGAGTAAGATGTAAAACTCTTTTATTAATTAGATTGCAACAACCACCGCTATCAATGATGGCACAAAGTGACTCACCTTGCACACTCAGCCGAGTGTGAAAAATGTTCTCCCTTTGATGGGTGGGAGGAGACTCGTGGAGGTTTAAAGCTCTCATGGCGACATAAGCAAGGGGCGGGTTGGTCGAATCAGGCTCGATCTGTTCCGCATAACCATCTTCAGCATAGTAGGTATCCTCCTCCACTTGAACGAAGCCTACATCTTCGGGGTCCTCGTCGCCTTCCGACCTTGGTCCGTATAGAGAACCTACTTGGCGTTGGGGCACTCCTTAGAGATATGTCCGCGACCTTGGCACCTAAAGCACCGGATGTCGCGCACACGCTCGAAAGGTTGTGAAGCTGAAGTAGTGGAGCCGCGTGAGGGTGCTTGCGCCGTAACCTGAGATGATGCCTTGGTGGTGCTCGGGGCACCCCGTGGCTGAGAAGAAGAAGAGACATTAGAAGAAATCAAACTTGAAGCGTATGGAGTCCAAACGCTTCAAGTTTGATTTCTTCTAATGTCTCTTCTTCTTCAAGAAGGTACACTCCAAAGTTTGGAGTGTACCTTCTTGAAGCTGGTTGTCTCCTTTGAAGGTACACTCCAAAGTCATTTCTGACTTCAAGAAGGTACACTCCAAAGTTTGGAGTGTACTTTCTTGAAGTCAGAAATGAATTTTGGGGTCGTCTCCTTTGAAGCTGGTTGTGAAGCAATTGCGCCTTTTGAACTAGTTTGTTCACATCTTGGATCGAGTGTATCTCAAGCACATCCCAAATGGGATGATTAAGGCCAACATCGAATTGGGTCCTTAAAGACCACTACGATTGGTGAATGTTGGCCTTATAGGTGAGGTCCTCGAGCTCGTCAAAATAGGCGGTGGGGTCTCGCGACCGATACCCTTGCCTACAAGATGTCGCCCGGAGCCTCATCATCTCTAAGTAGTCCTCGGGGACATGCTTACTCTTAAGCAAAAACTTGATTTGTGGCCACGTCTCGATTGGAGGTAATCCTTGCCTATAGCGATCTGCCTTGGTGCGCAGCCACCAACTCTTCGCTTGACCGGTGAAGTGCATGGTAACCACGCCGACTCTTTCATTTTGTTCGTACTCAAGGAAGTCGAGTACGTGGTCTGTGCTTTCCTCCCATTCGAGGTACTTTTCAGGATTATGAGCACCGTCGAATGGAGGAAACTTGATCTTAACATCGCCTTTATAGGAGGAGGTAACCGTATTTTGGGGGCAAGGGGTCCTTGGCCACGCCCATAGGCACGGGGCAACTCCTCGGGTTCCTCCTCAAGCTCCTTGTAGAAGTCGTCGTAGGGACTTTGGTACTCATGGTCTTGCTCGTAAGGTAGACCATTAAGGGGATCTTCGATGCCAGGAACACGTACCGCAGAATGGTGCCTAGGGGGATCGGGGTTGTGTCGTGCTCGTTGTTGGTGTAGAGGGCCCGACGACAACCTGGGGCCTTTAGAGAAATAGCCTAGAGGATTGTCCTTGAAGCTCGCCAGAGAATCGGTGTGGAGCTCCTGAACGAGAGGTGCTTTGCCTATATTGTTGGAGGTGGACGCCATATGAGTGATGGGGGGAGGCGTCTTCTCCTTGGGGGCGGGATCGTTGGCCGTTTTATGAGGAGAACCACTCTGTGGAACAAGAGCACTTAGGCGCTCCTCAATAAACGTCCATCGTGACGCCTAGGCCGTATCGATGGCCTTGACAACTTCGGCCACCATTACGGGAATGGCCTCTTTGATTTGATCCTCAACCTCATCAACTATGAGTTTAATGGTGGGGTTGTCGGGCTCGATGCCTCTAGGAGCATAGGGGATCGACGATCGCGGTCGTCAGCCATGGTGCCTACAAGAGTAGAGAAAAGCGGCAACGACTAGCAATACAACGGTATAGAAACCCAAGTAATGCAAGGAGCAATAAGATACTCCACACAATCAATTAGTGAGAAAGAGACTAGATATGAAACCCTAGAAGATCAAGTAGATATGCACTCAAAAAAAAGAGCTAGATATGCATGATGAAAAGAATAAAAAAGTATTCAATTGCAAGTCAACTACTTGGATCAAGTATAAAGGGCAATCACAAGATGGAGATACTAATAAGCAAGGCAATCATGCATGAATGGGCCAAAAGAAATAGCTAACAATGTGCACATATGATATGCGAATTACTAAGACGCTAGTGCACGGTCCAAAAAAGACAAGGGGTACAATGCAAGTTTCAGTTTCAGGCACAACAAGAATTTCACACAAGGGGTGAAAAGATGCTTCAACTAGGTAGGGTAGATCGAATTGAGCATGCGAATCACAAAGATACTTTCAAGCAAGAGAAGAATCGAAGGATTGATAATCAATATTTTTTTTGACGAATGTCTTTTTTTTATTGCTCTCGGCAAAGAGTTTTTTTTTTAATTTACGAAAATAAAAAGCATACAAATATGAACAAAAATTCGATTTATACTACCAATGACACTACCTAGAAGCAAAAAATAACAAAGGGAAGAAAAGGCTAATTTATGTGGAAGAAATTAGGGACAAAATTGCAAAAATCATCATGCTATCAAAATCAAGCAAATATGCAACCCACAATATACTTAGAATGCAAGTAATGAGCATGCAAACATGGAGAATAATGAATCAAGTCAATCTATGCAATGAAATCTAAAACAAATCAATGAGGAAAACATAATTTAACATGATCTCAACGAAAAAGGAACAAACTTGGGGAACAAGTAACAAGCAAGTCATGAATGGGGGGGATGAGAGTCCACTCGTGAATAGGCAAGAAGCCTAGGTGTTGGTTTGAGGAATTAGGTGGAGGATGGTTTCGATGGAGTTAAGGTGTTGTTCGCAAATTTTGTGGAGGCAAGTCATGTGTTTTTAGTATAAGTCAAGTAAAAACTGATTATGCAAGCAAATTGAAGCAAGAACTTGACAAAACAAGGTAGGATCTGAGAACCACTTGATACGTGATTGCCTGCGTCGATTTCCACAATCTCGTGTAGGAAGCCACATGACGAAACGTTGTCACAGGATCGGTTCGTTTTGCCTACTGCCCTTGCGTCAATTATCTTTGCACTTTAAGAGAACGCGGCTCGCCCTTGGATTGGCATGACCAACATGGGTTGAAACCTTAATGGTGTGATGGAACGAGAGCCTAGAGGTTGATGAACCTCTCGGCCACCTGCGATATTGCACTCGAGACACACCAAATTTAGTACACTTTAATTCACGAATTGCAAGGAATTTATGTAAATTATTTTGATGATTTTTCATGCAATTGGGGAATGGAAGAGAAGAGAGATCGAGAGGGTGAGAGAAGAGTGCGAGAGAAGAAGGTGTGTTCTAGGAAGAATACGAGGGCTCTTGATTGTGGTTGTTGATCTTCGGCCGAACACAAGTCTTGGAACTCGAAAACTTTCTTGGTTTATCTCCCAGTAAATTAACTTGAACGTCACAAAAACAGAAGCTAAGGAGGAGCTAATACAAAATTCATCTAAATGTAGATTGAGCAATCAAGGAGGAGCTAGTCAGCTTGCTGGTGGAGCCAAGGGGAGCTGTGCATTCTTTTGTGTCGTCAGTTTCTCGCTTTGTGGGCTTGCTTATGTATAGCATTTTTATAGCTTAGTCTTTTTATTCTTTATTCTTTTTATTCTTCTTTCTTTTAGCCTTAGTAGTAGTTTTGGTTAGCTATTGGTTTTTATACTCTTCGGAGTAGGTTGTTGAGTGGTTCAGTCTGTGCTCTTTGGGTCGTTTTTGGGCGCATTTCATCTAAGTTTGGATTGCCCCCGTCCTGACCCCCCAGATCCTGCTTTTACGGGAGTCCGTGGGTATATGTTGTAGATTAACCAAATGTACAAAAATGACACATACTCGAAGCAACAACAGTTAAAAAGCATGATAGAGATTTTTCCCAGTAAGCATAACAGCCAACAAGTCATGATAGAGAAACAAACATAAATTGACAAATTGTGGGGAGATCACCGATTAAAACCGAGGACATGCACAGACATTGGTGAGAAGGAAGAACAAGTTCATGCACAAATCCGCCGAAGAAAGAAGCTTATCGTAAGTCCAAACAAGCTGCAGATTATACAATAAACTTTTCAGCATTCAATTCTCAAGAGCAAGTCTATGCTACTCCTGGTGCTCAAAGAAAATGTTTTAACAGAAATTACAGCACTTCCACAAGCATCATATGAACAAATTTACTTGAGCTGAGAGAGCCAAATACCGATATAAATCACTGAATGTACTCAAACAACATTAGCAACCTACGATGTGATGAGAGTAAGAAGTACTAATACTCCAATAACAATGAGTAATAGCTTCAAGTAGTTATCTTGCTGTCCTTGGTTTGGATGGCGAGGATAAGGTTGAGGATGCATCCCATGATACTGATGTGCAAACCCATGACCATAGGGAAAGGCTGCTCCTGCTCCGTACATTGCAGGATTGGGGAATCCGTGCATCGGAAAGTTAAACAATTGCGGAAGAAGGCCACCCCATGATGCTGAAAGTGTGAAATTTCCAAACCTTGCAGTTGTCATTGGTGCAAAACCGCCCCAGCCTACTCCCATGAATCCCAAACCAGTTTGAGGAAAAGGATTGTTTTCAGGTGGTGGTGGAGGAGCAGTTTCTGGTCTCTGTCCAGATGGACGATGAGGTATATCGACTCCAGGAACCGACCTTGATCTTGGATCAGTTGAAGTTTTTCCTCGCCCATACAGAGGCACCAGCTTCTCTTCTTGAATGAGGGCCTTGCATACTGGGCATTCATGAGACTGGGAGTGTAAATGGAGCCACTTGTAGAGACATGGCCAACAAAAGAGATGTCCACATAGAGTCACGATAGGGTCTTGGGCCAAATCAAAGCATATATTGCATTCGAAGTTTCCAGCATCGCTGTTTCCACTGCTGCCAGAAAACGAAGGGTTTTGAGATGGCATGCTCGTTGATTCTCCGTAGCCACTTGCCATTGTCAAGAACAAGTCTTCAGAACACCTAAGGCAAAAAACAATTTCAGTTATTGTGAGATACTGAAACTACAATGACAGATTGCCAACCAGACTTCAACAACAACAACAACAACTAAATATTGAATCCGAAGGCTCGGTTCATTGCAAAAGGAATTGAAGCTCTTCAATACAAAAAGCAAACTGACAAGAACAAATTGTGAAAACAAAGCTTAGCCAAAATAGAGGGCAACTCTGCAACATAATACACCACACTGATGAAGATGAAAATTACAGCCATCTATAAGCCTATACCACTCCTTTCAGGAGTAACTGGCAAATATTGACTTTACTAATCGATCAGATACAAACAGACCTGAGCATGCCTAAAATTAGAGCACTTAATCCGTATAAATTGAAGTTGTCGGTGTGTTTCAACAACCAAAACTTTAGATCGCAAACCTTCAGTTTGAACAGACATCTAACAAAGCATTATTTCGGAATCCCTAATTCATCTGATTGAAGAAGTTGTCGGTGTGTGCTCTCAACAAAACTAGACGTAAATTTCAGAAGCAATATTGCAAATGCGCGAGTAAAATCTCGAGCAATCCACAACCCAAACCCTAGAGCAGTACAGAATCTACAGATCGATAATTATATAGTGTCACATCAAAATCGATACTTCTCAAAGCGATTAAACACAGAAAACAAATTGCGAGAATCACATCAAAGGTCGATCGGCAATAGAAGCAAATTGAGATCAGAAAGAGCAAAACTAACCGTATATAGTATAGTTCGTCTCTCAGATCGATCGAGACTCCAAGGATACGGATCGATCCAGACTTCACACGTCAAATTGGGAAATTGGAGAAGAGAGCAAAAACCTCAATAAATAATAGATGGGCGAAATATCTATATCTATATATTTGACCAAAAAAAAAATCTATTACTATAGATATATGTATAGATATTAAAGCTGTACTGTAGTACTGTTTGATGTTAATTCTGGTTCTATCTTAAGTTTAAAATTAACTAAGAAAAATAGTTTTTTTTTTAATTAATTTTCAATTTGTTCTTTAATTTCTATCTTTTTTTCACCTAATATATTTTTTTCAAATATTTAATTAGATTTTTCTTCTTTATTGTGATAACGAAAAATCCTCAAGACTGCTGTTCAGCGTTTTTGAGCCCGTTGGGCTTCTAAGCCCAAAACGTATATTCTCCTTCCCAAAACTAATATTATAATGGGCTAATGGCACTAAATAAGGGAATAAAATATTCTTTAGAAGGAAACAGAGTCATAACTCCCGCCATTATAAGGTACAATCGACCTCGTTCTCAAAACATAACTTCCACGATTCCCCATTACCCCCAAACCAGATCCGTAACTGACTGAAAAAGCTTCCCAAGCTCCTCCAATGGCGATCAATCCCTTACCCATCCTTTTCATTCTCTTCTGTACTACTACTACTCTGTTTCTCCCCTTCTCGATCAATCAATTAACTCAATTTGCGCTTCCAATTTTGATCTCATCTGTTTCGATTTGCAGGTATTGCTATTAGAGATGTCTCAGGAACAGTCTTCACGCTACTCAACCAATGCCCGTACACCGTCTGGCCGGGAACCCTCTCCGCCTCTGGCGCCGCCCTCCTCGGCGACGGCGGATTCGTCCTACCACCCTCCGCCTCGGTCCAATTCGCCGTCTCGGCCGGCTGGTCCGGCCGATTCTGGACGCGCACGGGCTGCACCTTCGACGGCGCCGGCGCCGGCCACTGCACCACCGGCGACTGCGGCGGCCTGACCTGCACCGGCGCCGGAGGGTCGCCGCCAGTGACGCTGGCCGAGTTCACCATCGCCGGGAGCGGCGGCCAGGACTTCTACGACGTCAGCCTCGTCGAAGGGTACAATGTCGGCATCGGGGTCAAGCCGGTCGGCGGGACCGGAAAGTGCCAGTACGCGGGGTGCGTGGCGGATCTGAACGCCAAGTGCCCGCCGGAGCTTAGGGTGGCGGATCCGGCGGCCGGCGACGGGGTGGCGGCGTGCAAGAGCGCCTGTGCAGCGTTCGATACGCCGGAGTATTGTTGCAAAGGGGAACACTCGACGCCGGAGACTTGCTCGCCCACGGCCTACTCGGAGCTGTTCAAGAGCGCGTGCCCCACGGCGTATAGTTATGCGTACGACGACGCATCGAGCACGTGCACATGCACGGGATCCGACTACTTGATCACGTTTTGCCCCACCGGTTAAGGATCCTAGTTTATAGGCTTGCTAGTTATTTTCCTTTTTAAGACATGTAATTTGGTAGTTGCCAAGTTTATAGGCTTTCTAGTTGTTTTCTTGTAAGACGTGTTAAGCTCCGTTTATAGGCTTTCTAGTTGTTTTCTAGTTTGATACGGAGTAGTTGTTAAGCTCCGTTTTCATGGGCTTGATTTTGATTAAACGGTTGTTTAGACATAGCACATTGTGAGAGTTTAAGTTTATTGATTGAAAGGTGGATGGTGATGATTGACGAAATTGGTTTTTATAGGCAGGTTACAAACAACAAATCGGCCTAGTCTTTCACTTGAAATACGGAGCTTCCAATATTAACCACTCCCAATGGGGCTCAAACTCCATGGTCAGCAAAAGATAACAATTTAATATTGATATAATGTAAAAGTTTTGTTTCGATCAGGTGAGAAAGATCAAATATTGAGTTATGGAGAGAGAAAATTAAATCAAGCTCATCATAGGAAAAAACAATTTGAGTTTTGTAATTTTATTTGGAGAAATTAATGTGTATTGAAAACTAATAAAAAAATGAGCTCATGTGTCGAGACTCCATCGGGGAAAAAATAAGAAAAGGAGATCATGAATAATCTTAAAGGTGAAATAATAATAAGATACTAGTGTCTTATGAGTTAATAGTGATCATGAAGATCACCATTGGTAATGCCTTGACATCATCTTCATGGGTCAAGTTCAAGTAAAACGAATGCTATGGTGAAACGTAAAACGGATGTGCATCATTGTTTATATTCAACTGAATAGTAATAACAGTATATGTATTCAAATTCAAGCTAATTGTTTATAGGCTTAAAACATATGTAGACACCTTAACTTGTCCATTTTAGTCAGTTAGACACCTCACCTTTAAAACGTAAACATTGAACACCCAAACTTTCTAAAAGCTACCTATTGAACACCTGTTGGCTGACACTGTGATGCTATGCACTACACGCGCGCCACGTAATTTGCACATGGCGCCACATCATTTACACATGGCGCCACGTCATATTATTAATAATAGAATAATATTTTATTTAAATAATATTTAACTAATAAATTTTATTTAAATACAACAACAACAACAATTAGCCCAGTGGACTTCCCCTGAAGGAGAATCTGGGGGGTCGAAATAGTGGCACCCCTGGCTAAACGCAGAGGGGGAGCGACTAGGAGACCCAACAACGAAACACCCAAAGCACACAAACCTAAAACAAAAACGCAGAGAAAAACACAAAACGAAAACACCAAGACCTAGAACGAAAGCAATAAACGCAGGAACCCAAAGCTCAAGGCCCACCCAGCACAGAGCCCAAAACAAAACATAGATAAAGTCAGAGAAACCCAAAACTGAAGCATGTCGGTCTGAGCAGGATCTAGCCATCCACCACACAAATCTTCTCTCTCCAGCTATCTCTGCATACTGCCAGCTCTGTCGAAATCCCTAAAAGACTGACATCCTGCCTTATACTGTCTCGCCAACGCTTTTTCGGCCGACCCCTCCCTCTGCGAAAGACTCCCAAGTCCAGGCTCTCGCATCTACGCACAGGCTCCTCGTGGCCCCGCCTTTGGATATGCCCAAACCACCTCAGTCTTGATTCCCGAAGCTTATCCGCGATGCTGGCCACCCCCAGCCTACTCCTGATCACTTCATTTTTGATTCTGTCCAGCAGCGTGTGACCGCTCATCCACCTCAGCATCCTCATCTCAGCGACTAACAACCTCTGCTCCTGTGACTTCGTGGTTGCCCAACACTCTGCCCCATTGAGTATCGCTGGTCTGATCACTGTTCTGTAGAACTTTCCTTTCAGTTTTAACGGAACCTTCTTATCGCACAAAACCCCTGACGCACCTCTCCACTTCTGCCATCCCCGCTGCACCCAAAACGAGATGTCCTCGTCGACACCCCCATTACTCTGCATGACTGAACCTAAGTATCTGAAGCTCTCTTTCTTTGGAACCACTTCCCCTCCCAGCAACACATCATCACTTAGGTCCACCCCTTCACCGAACCTAAACTCCACATATTCCGTCTTGGATCTGCTCAATCTGAAACCCTTAGTCTCCAGTTTATCTCTCCAAACTTCAAGCTTGCTGTTGACACCAGCTCTGGACTCATCTACCAAAACTATATCATCCGCGAACAGCATACACCATGGGATCCCATCCTGAATATCCCTAGTCAGCACGTCCATCACCACTGTAAAGAGAAAAGGGCTCAGAGCTGAACCCTGGTGGAGACCTGCCTCCACTCTAAAGTATTAGGTATCCCCGCCCGGAGAGGACACACTAGTCATCGAGCCCTCGTACATGTCTCTGATTGCTTTTATTAACGTGCCTGCCATTTCCTTAGCTGCCAATGACTCCCAAATCAGATCTCTCGGAACCCTGTCATACGCTTTCTCCACGTCGATGAAAACCATGTGCAGATTCTTCTTTCTCTCTTTGAACTGCTCAATCAAGCTCCTCAGCAGATGGATGGCTTCCATAGACGACCTCCCGGGCATAAAGCCGAATTGGTTTTCTGACACCTTGACTAACCTCCTCAACCTCAACTCGATCACTTTCTCCCACATCTTCATAGTATGACTGAGCAACTTGATACCTCTGTAACTGCCACACTGTTGCACATCTCCCTTGTTCTTATAGACTGGAACCAATTTGCTAAGCCTCCACTCCTCGGGCATCTTTGCTGTCCGGAAAATAATAGTAAAGAGGGATGATAGCCACTCCAGGCCTCTTTCTCCCAAACACTTCCACACCTCCACCGGGATTTCATCTGGTCCTACCGCTCTCTTGGTGCTCATGCGGCGGATCACAACCCTTACTTCCTCCTTAGAGAAACGTCTATGGAAGCAAAGGGAGTTAGTTCGGCCTTCACTACTTGGAAAGCCGAGTCGGCTCTCCTCCACCATACAACCCTCATTTAAGAGCTCTTGGAAATACCTTTTCCACCTCTGCCTGATCTGAACGTCATCCACTAACACCCGCCCATCTTCGTCTTTAACGCACTTCACCTTGTCAAAGTCTTTGCTTCTCCTTTCCCTCTCTTTTGCCCATCTGTACAAGACTCGTTCCCCACCTTTTTCATCTAGGGCTTTGTACATGCTCTCAAACGCTGACTCCTTAGCGATCGTTACCGCTCTCTTAGCTGCCTTTTTTGCTACCTTGTAAGCTGCTAGTCTCGTCCCCTTCTCAGGATCTGAACTGTGCACCCATTCTTTATAGGCGAGTTGTTTTTCCTTAACCTTTTCCTGAACCTCGTCGCTCCACCAAACTACTGACTTCCTGCTACCTGGAATGCCCTTCGACACCCCCAAAACTCCACACGCTGCCCTACGAATGCACTCCGCCATTTTACCCCACATCTCATTGGCATCTCCCCTTACTTGCCAGGCTCCTTTTGCCTCCGCTTCCCTAACAATCTCATCTCGTAGACTTTGGACGTTCGAATCTGAGAGACGCCACCACCTAATTCTCGGTTGAGGGGCTGTGCGGGCCCTTCTCTTTCTTTTTATATTTTATTTAAATAGATTTCCAAAATAATATTTTATTTAAATAATAAATTTAATAATAAAATTTTATTATTTATATATATTATGTAATACAAAAATTCTATTATTTTATTTATTATATAATACAAAAATTCTATTAATTTTTATTTTATTTAATAATAAATTTTACTATTTAATAATAAATATTATTATTTTATTACTAAGTCTATTATTTAATAATAAAATATTATTATTTTATTACTAAGTTTATTATTTAATAATAAAAATTTATTATTTTATTACTATGTTTATTATTTAATAATATACTTTTATTATTTTATTACTAAATTTATTAGTTAATAATAAAATATATTATAATTTCTAACAAATCAGGTGAAACCACTAGGTTTCGGGTTTCAACCTGTTCAGACTCGGGTCAACGGGGGCGTTGTCGGGTCGGGGTTTGCTTAAGAAAAAAATAAAATATATAAAGAAATAAAAATATCAAGGTAGACATACATATTGCAGACAGAGTTATTTCGGGTTCGAGTTGACAAATTGCAGACAAAGAAATAAAAATCTCCGGACGGGGGCGTTGTCGGGTCGGGTTATTTCGGGTTCGAGTTGAGTCGGGTTCGGGTCGTAATGGCTCACAGGTCAAGAGTATCAAATTTTTTACAATTATTAAAATAATATTTTATTATAATAATAATAGAATTCAACCCGTTCAGATTCGGGTCAACCGGTCGGGTTTGAATTTTCGGGTTGAAACCCAAATATTTCCGTGTTGGGTCGGGTGGGGCTTGCTTAAGAAAAAATAAAATAAAATCAAAATAGAAAAATAGAAAAAAGAATTTTATTATTAAAAGAATTTTATTATTAAAAATATTTTATTATTAAAAATATTTTATTTTTAATTATATATATTCTTTTTTTTTTTTCCACGTCAATGCCACGTCAGCTTCATCACTCGCCCTCCGGCGCGTCTATTACACGCACAGTGCCACATCAGCCAACAGGTGTTCAATAGGTAGCTTTTAGAAAGTTCGGGTGTTCAATGTTTACGTTTTAAAGATGAGGTGTCTAACTGACTAAAATGGACAAGTTGAGGTGTCTACATATGTTTTAAGCCATTGTTTATATGTTTATTTGAATATGTGGTATTGAATAAGTAATAGAGTTTTGAATATATGAATACCATTATTTAAGAGGCTGATTCAAATGTAAATTTCTCTTAAGATATAAACTGTAAATCAATAATAACCATTGGATTTGGAGAATCCATGGTCCAGATTAAACGGGGGAATACACGGGGTAAAGGGGGACTTAAATAGGACGGTGGCAATTTCGTAATTATACTAACATTTGAGGGCATAATTGTATTTTGGGGTTCAAATAGAGGGAAGCGTGTTTGAGGGCATATCGTTCTCCCTCTCGTCGAAAGTTTGCCCTGAAATTCGCCCAAGGTTGCTCAATTTCATCCTTTCACCCGCTGAATCCTTCATTCTTTCGCCCCAAATCTTCTTTCTTCGAGCGATTTTGGTGCAATGTCGGAAGAGGAAGACGACTACTCCACATGTATGTATATACTTCGAATTTATGCAGATTTTAGGGGTTTGGATTTGGGTTTGGGAGATTGTGTGTGGCTGAGGTTTACAATTTTTTTGATCCTGACACTCGTGATTGATCGCGGTTTGCCTCTTCTAAATTTGTTCTAAGGTTGCTAGATTACTCTTCTGGATTGTGTGTGCTTGAAATCGGTTTCAGACTCTAGGTTTGGGAAATTTGTCAATTCAGTGAAACAGGAGGGTGATGAGTGTATATATACTTGAGTGGCCATAATGACTAAATAGGATTTGAAACAGGTGGCCTATTTAAGCTCAAGAGGATAAGCATGTATGGTAAGGGAGGTATCATTGTCAAAATTTCTAAAGTTCAGTAAGGGAGTTAGGAATGTATTGAGTTTTGTACATATGTGTGATAAAGTGAAGAGCGAGATCAGAGGATAGTGCTTGGTTAGAAGTAATAAATTAAGCTAGCAAATTTATTTTCAAAAGGGATTATCCTACGGTGTACACAACATGTACATAGTGAGCATGAGGTTCAATCTCTTAAAGATTCAAGGATACTTCTAGACTTCACACATTGGCTGTTTGGTAATAGATGTCCAGCTTGACTATGCCGAGTGCACTTGAAGTTAGGGAGCTCTGTTAACTGTGTTGGGGGCAAGCCATTTGATTAAGTTAGATTTCTCGCTTATGTGAACTTTATTGCTACTGACTACTATTGTGTATAAAGAGTCGAAGCTGTAATGGAATCAAAGTAAGTGTCCTTGTAGAACTTGATGCAAATGATGTTAGATAGGATGTTTGTTCCATCTAAACGTGAAATTCCTTAGCAATTGAGAACTAATAATAATATGAGCATGATTATCTCGCTGAATAGATTCGAAAGCATGCTCAAATCTCTGTAAAATATTTGAGCTGTAGACCACAAGGTGCTGACTTTCTTGATTGATTTTGAGCAGATGGATAGCCGATAGTCGGGATGAGTACACGAAAGAGCGGTTGGATGCCATAAACGACGAATTCGAGATCTACAGATGCCACACGATATTGAATTGTACTCGCGCTTGCCCGAAGGGACTGAACCCTGGAAGGGAAATCCAGAGCATCAAGCATCTCCACCTTACGATTTCAACAAAGAGAACCCGATTCTCCGAGATTCGTATCGCGAGAATACATATCTCTTTGGTAGTTGATTGTTTTATTAATCTATCTTGCTGAGTAAATATCAATGAATAAATGCTTTTGGTTGTCCACTTCTTCAGCTTGGCGGGCAAGTTTAGCTCATCTGTGTTGATCATCATCACTGTTAATGGAATTTTATGCCTGTTTTAGTTCCTTTGTAGTAGTACACTTTCATGTGACTATACTTCAATGTTAAACTATTTTGATGGAGATGCAATTTTCAATGCACGTAATAACCAGTGAAAAAAAACTTCATAACAACAAGGTCTTATACAACTCGTTTTAATGATGGAACAAAACCTTGTAACAATTTTTTATACAAAAAATGGTTAACTTCGCCGCTTTTTTATACAAAAAATAATTAACTTTGCCGCTCATTAGAAGATCAATCTAGAACGATTTTGCTTATGTTTAACAATAAATCTTCCAAGCAAAAGTTTACTAAAAGCAATTACAAATTCATAAACCTCTTACTAGTTTTATGTAGCATAAAAGCGTCAAATTATTTCAAATTTATCTTGCAAAAGGACTTGCCGATCAAGCTAACTACGTTAGACTATAGAAGGATAGGCTCATTAAAAAATGTTGTGTAATTATGATAGACACATTGAAATTACATCTTTAGAACAGGTCACAATTGTAGGAATAACCTTCTTTAACACATATAGTAAGTTGTTCACGTATTTGAGCATCATGTTCATGTATTTTAGATGTATGTTCACATATTTTAGATGTACGTGCACATATTATTATGTCCGTTTTCATGTTCACGTATTTTCTTTGGATATTCACATATTTGATGAGGTTGTTCACATATTTTATGTCGTGGTTCACATCTTAGTAAAGATGGTATATGAATGCAGATTAACCCCGTTCATATATTTCATGCCTCTTTTCACACATTTCATATATCTATATGTTCACATATTTAATGTCTCTGTTCACATATTTTACGCCTCTGTTCATATATTTCATGCGGGTGTTCATATATATTGTACCTTTTTTATGTTTGTTTCCATGTTCACGTATTTTATTTGGGTGTTTACAGATTTGATGCAATTGTTCACATATTTTATGTCGTGGTTCACGTATTACTAAAGATGGTATATGAATGCAAATTAATATCGTTCACATAGTTCATGTCTCTGTTCATATATTTTATGCCTCTGTTCACATATTTCATGCCTTTGTTCACATATTTTATGCTTTTGTTCACATATTTCATACATCTATATGTAAACATTTTTGATGCCTTTGTTCACATATTTCATGTATCTATGTTCACATATTTCATGTATCTATATGTTCACATATATAATGTCTTTGTTCACATATTTCATGTATCTATATGTACACATATATAATGTCTTTGTTCACATATTTCACGCCTATGTTCACATATATCATGCGGGTGTTCATATATTTCATGCGGGTGAACTCCATTGAACATATATACATTTTGATGATATGTTCACATATAAACAGAGAATGTATTTACTAGATGTACGTATTTACTTGAATGGGGTTTTAATGTTCGTATGTCCAAATTGTTCACGTATTTTAAATGTACGTTCACATATTTGAGTATAATGTTCACGTATTTTAAATTTACGTTTACATATTTGAATATAATGTTAACGTATTTTAGATGTACGCTGACATATTTGAGTATCATGTTCACGTATTTGAGTATCTTGTTCACATATTTGAGTATCTTGTTCACGATTTAAGTATCATGTTCACGTATTTTAGATTTACTTTCACATATTTGAGTATAATGTTCACGTATTTGAGATGTACGTTCACATATAAAGTATATGTGTTCACGTATTTTATATGTACGTTCACATATTTTAGATGTATGTTCATATATTTTAGATGTATTTTCAGATTAATGCTTTCAAATTTCTACACGCGTATGTGTAAAACTTTCGAATTTGCACAATTGTAAAGCATGATCTCTTTGTCTCTTTCTACGTATATAAAACATGATCTCTCTATATAAAACTATAAAAGGACAAGTTGGGGGCTTTAGTGAAAACAAATGCAGTAATTCGATGGAGATAGCAAGTAGAGATAGAGAAAAAGGATGATTACTAAATTTCTAATACATACATTATACGACGCATAAATAAGTTTAAATATGTGAAACAGTTTATTATGTTTAATTGTTTCCATGTTCACGTTTTTCTTTAAGTGTTCACATATTTGAAGAGGTTGTTCACCTATTTTATGTCGCGGTTCACATATTATTAAAGATTGTAGATGCGGATTAATCCGATTAAACCCGTTCACATATTCCCTGTCTCTGTTCACATATTCCCTGCCTCTGTTCACATATTCCATGTCTCTGTTCACACATTTCAAATATCTGTATGTTCACATATTTAATGTCTTTGTTCACATATTTCACGCCTATGTTCACATATTTTTTACATGGTTCACATATCAAATAACACAATGTTAACTCAAATAAAAATGTGATATCTTTGCTCACATATTTTAGATTTACGTCACATATTTGAGTATATGTTCACGTATTTAAGTATCACCTTCGCGTACGGTAGAATAACAAAATAACAAAAAACATAAATCCACCCCGTTTTATTCACGTTAATCCATTGAACGAAGAATGATGAATAGCACTACAGTACTAAACCCGCACATGTCACCACTATAAAGCTGAGAACGTAACTTGGTTCTATTTTTGACCTTTCATGAAATCCACGATGAAAAGATGGCCAGCATTAATGCACACTTGGAATCCACAACATGACTCAAAACCTCATCTACACAACTCAATCACCTACCTTCAATTCATTCACATGCAAACAAAATTAACAGGTACTTACCAGCGCATTTGTCATCTCTCTTAAATAAAATTAATGCAATCAACCGTATCTTCATTTGGGATACAAGATCAGCCATATTTGGTATTTGAGGTTCCAAAATCAAAATTTGATTAGTCTTAATGTAGTTTAAGGGTGAGTTTTGTGACCATGTTTCGTATTTCCTTGAAACAATGCCTTAACCGACGTACACTTGCTATATACTTCAGAGTTAATAGAAGAAAAATCTGATGCCAATGTGCTAAGAACCATTTTGGAGGACAATAAAACGGACACTTTTTCCTATGGTTCAGACACTGAATCAACCAGCTGGTGCAATTTCCATTGAAAATGAGCAAACATTGAAAGTTGATACTTCCCAAACAGATTGAACGAACGGCAACTCCTCCTCCCTTAGAGACCTCCTGTGTTTCTCTATCACCGACTCGATCTTCCGCCGAAACTCCTCGTTGTTGAGATTGTCGACCTCCAACTTACTCTTGACCGACGCCGTCACCGAACTCCGACGAGGCTCTTTCTCCGACCTCCGGTTTTGGATTTGGATTTGGATCCTCTCCGCCTTACTCCGATCGCACACTCTCGATCTCGATCTCCTGTACCTCCGACGAGGGCTGCTCTGTCCTCAGTCTTCGCAACGAGCAATTCCGTCCTCTATTCCGTCGGAATAATCCATTCCTCCTCGGGAATCGAGTCGAGGGAGAAGGCAGAGTCGAATTGAGGCCCGATCTCACAGATCTGGAACTCAGAGGTCCCGATCTCGGCATTGTCGGAGGCTAATCGGACGAATTTGAGGAAGAGAAAATATAAAACACGTAAAATGACATTTTTGCCCCCGTTTCTTTACAAGTTTAAATGGGAAAACTTTCTAATCAGGACCGTCCGTTAACATAATCGAACGGCTCCTATTCATTTCTAGTTTATAGGATAGTGTGTGTTTTCATTTGAACCGGCTCCAAAGAATTAATTGTAGGAGCCGGTTCAAATAAAAATACGTACTATCCTACAAACTAAAAATGAATAGGTACCGTTAGATTGCGTAAATGGATGGCCACGATTAAAAATTGTCTCCTTTTAATTTTTAAGGACGCGGGGGTAAAATTGTCATTTAACGCATTTTATTTTATTTTTCATCCGAGCCCCCTTCTTCTCTGATCTTCGTTTTTCGTTGGCTATGGCGTTGAAATGTGACCCTAACCCTAGCATTTTGGCAAAAATAACTTGTTCGATCCCTTGCTTTTTGTCTGCGGCGTCTCCGTTTTCTCTCCGGCTTGATTCCTCTAGCCGGAATCGCTCGTAGATTCTGTCCACGACGTTTTTGGCTATTTTCCGAGAGGACTTGGTGGTTCTGCGTTGTTTACGGCGACAAACCGCCGTTCCTTTCTTCAATTCGCTGTTGCTCAGGATGATTCGGTGAGCAGAATTGCCTCTCTCGATATCTGAATTGTGATGTTGAAATTTGATTCGATTGTTGAAATCTGCGAGTTAGGCTTTGATTTTGAGGTGTTGGACAATCTTTACTTTGTTCCTCTAAACTCGATTGGAAGTTTCAGATTCAGCCTTATTCAGATAAAAGGATATGGAATTTGAGTTTGAATTGGATTGAAAGACTATTGAATCCAAGCTGTTAAGTGTATACTTGGCTTTTTTATCTTTCAATTTGATGTGAAGTGTTAATGCTTCTCTGAATATTGGGGTTGCATTATTAGTTTGAGAACTCAAGAATACTTTTGCAAAAAGAAAGGTGAAAATGAACTGAAAATTTCTGGCTTATTAATTATTGCTGCAGTTAAAATTAGATCAAAGCTAGTGTAAAGGAATTTATACTGTGTTAGCTCCTGTGTGTACATGAATTGCAAGTTTTAAACAGGTAGGTTCATTGTGAATTTGAAAACTGGAAGTGAAGCTATGATGTAGTTTTATGACTGTAGCAATAAGAGTTAATCACTTTGTATAGTTGTTATCTACTTGAATGCATTTTGACAGATGCTATTGTTGCGTGGTTGAAGAAGACAAGTCCAGGAGTTCACAATGTAAGAACAACGGTGGAAGCTGAGAAGATCTTGAGCAATGATTCCATAGTAGTGGTGGCATTATTCCTTAAAAGGTTGACGGTATACCCAACCTTTAATGGACATTGTGTTATCCCCTTTGTTACTATATCTTCTTTTTTTAGCTATGGTGAATAATGCAATCATTGTTACTTTATTTTTTTTGCCAGCCTATACCCAAGTCTAAGTACATTCCTGCATTTGAACAGGCAGCAAAAGCATTCAAGGGCAAGGTATATGAACTACCCTTAATGTTTTACATACGTTGTAACAAACCTCTAATTAATAAGATTGAATTTAATATTAATTTTCCAGTTATAGCATTGAGAATAAACTAAAGTATTTGCATATCCTCTAGATGGGAGATATGGCTGAAGTTCGACATGTTGGAACTTGGTCAAGGCTAACCATTTGGTGTATGATTACTGCACCGATTCCGAGCGGTTTCCCACGACCCCAGAGGAGTGCGTCCACCACCACCACGTGTCCCGCCGCCAGGATCGTCAGTAATAGTTTGTGAGGGGCTTGAGTCATAAGGGTTTGATCAGCATTGTAAAGTAGGAATGGAAAAAAAAAATTGAATCTCTCCTATAATAGTTTCTTGTGCCTTTAACGCCTTTTGCATGATATCTATGCTTTGTGTAATTGAATATTTAATTTTATGAACGCTTAGTTAAACAAATGGCTCCTAATCTATCTCCGGTGTGAGCATTTATACTCAAATATGTAAACGTACATCTAAAATACGTGAACATGATACTCAAATACGTGAACATGATACTCGATCAAATATGTGAACGTACATCTAAAATACGTGAACATGATACTCAAATACGTGAACATGATACTCGATCAAATATGTGAACGTACATCTAAAATACGTGAACTTACATCTACAATACTTGAACATGATACTCAAATACGTGAACATTATACTGAAATATGTAAACATAGATCTAAAATATGTGAACATAGACATCACATTTTTATTTGAGTTAACATTGTGTTATTTGGTATGTGAACCATGTAAAAATAGATATGAAATATATGAACACCCGCATGAAATATGTGAACATAGGTGTGAAACATGTGAACAAAGACATTACATATGTGAACATATAGATATATGAAATATGTGAACATAGGCATGGAATATGTGAACAGAGGAAGGGAATATTTGAACGAGATTAATCTACATTCATGTACCATGTTTAATTATATGTGAACCACGACATGAAATATGTGAACAACCTCATCAAATATGTGAACACCCAAAGAAAAAACGTGAACATGAAAACGGACATAATAAATTATTTCACATATTTAAACTTATTTGTGCGACATATAATGCATGAACTTCAATGCATTAGAAAAATTTAACGATCAACCTTTTTCTCTATCTCTACTTTCTATCTTCATCGAATTATCTTACAAATGCAGCCTTGCTGCATTTGTTTTCACTATAACCCAACTTGTCATTTTATAATTTTATATAGGGAGAGATCATGCTTTATAATTGTGCAAATTCGAAAGCTTTACATATATGTGTGCAGGAATTTGATAGCATTAATTTGAGCATACATCTAAAATACGTGAACACAACTACTTCATATGTGAACGTACATCTAAAATCAGTTAACACAACTACTTCATATGTGAACGTACATCCAACATACGTGAACATGATACTCAAATACGTGAACATAACTACTTCATATGTGAACGTACATCTAAAGTACGTGAACATGATATACTCAAATTTGTGAGCGTACATTTAAAATACGTGAACATGATACTCAAATACGTGAACACAACTACTTAATATGTAACGTACATCTAAAATACGTGAACACAACTATTTCATATGTGAACGTACATCTAAAATACGTGAACATAATCAAAGTCATAGTGTGAACCCCAACTATTTACAAAATATCGTTTCCATGTGATTTTTTCTCTTTATCAGCATCCTCCCTCACTTCCATTTTTCCTTTTTCTGTTTTATGGAGGAGTGATTTCTTCCCCTGAACATAAAAAAAGCATACATGATGATCAAATAATGTTTCTCAAACATAAGAGAGAGAGAGAGAGAGAGAGAGAGAGAGAGAGAGAGTCATCATTTTTGAACAAATGAAATAAATATGTGAACATCATAGTAAAATACGTGAACAAATAAAACAAATATGTGAACATACTTAATCTGAAACATTATCATCTTTAATTGTGAACATATACACCGAATATATGAACATAGTGTTCAAATATGTGAACATATGAAATACTGCATATTAGTAAGCTTAATTACAAATCACCAAACAAGAATGGTTTTCCATATGAATACCTACACTAATATTGTTGTCCAAAGCATTGATTTTTTTTTAGAAATATATATAACAAAATCCATGAGTGGAATCTACACATATGTACGTACATATTAAAACAACATATGTTTTCCTATTTATCCACATAACTGACAGCCATCTAACCCAACCAAAAAATCAATCCATGCAAATAATTTGAAGCTATAGATGAACCCTACAGAGCGGCCACTTCTTTTCCTATTTCTCCTCCTGGTAAATCAAATACTATAATTATTCTCTATTTACATTTATACTCCCTCCGTTTCACAATAAGTGTCATTTTAACACTTAAAATTTGTTTCATGATATGTGTCGTTTTAGGTTTTCAAAGTGATTTATTAGGGGTGAATAATGATAATTTTTATTGGAATGTGTATTTGTTGACTAAAATTGTTCATTCATTGGCCGAAAAAATGTAATGAGTGATAAGATTAAGAAAAAGTTGTAAGTTTTAAAGTTAATGATTGCTTTTCTTAAAAACTGTGTTAAGAGCTAAAACGACACTTATTGTGAAACGGAGGGAGTATTAGTTAAAACAACATGAAGGAAGAAGTTGCAGAGACATGGCTATTTCTTTTGACTGTGAATATATCCAACATAACAAAGCAAAGCTAGCTATGAAGATTAATGTCTGCCCTGCAAGCAACATGCACGTGCCAGTGACCTTACTTGATTAATTAGTCCATGGTAAATCATTTAGGTTAACTAATGAGGAATAAGACATAAGAGTAGCAAGTGTGTTTAAGACATAAGAGTAACAGATCGATACACAGAGGGTATGCAATGATCCAAACTCTAGTATCATCTGCTTCCTCCACTTCGCATCCATCCCATCGCCACCATGATCCAAACTCACCTCTGGAAGATTCATTCGGACAGCATTGGAAGCCAATGACCCAATTCTTTTTGATCCACCATTGCCAGAATCACTTCGACTTGTCAAATTACCAATGAACTCTTTCAACATTGGTGCCAAGCAACTCCTAATCGTCTCCTCCTCCGGCTCTTGTACCGGGGCAGCATTAACAACTTCATATCCATCTCCTGAATGCAGATTCCTAGACCAATTGGAGCGTTTTACAGCTGGATCAAGTCCAAGATCCATTTGGACTGCAACAAGAACCAGTTGGTCGAGAAGCTCAAGAGGTTGAAGAAGAAGTATTGCACTGTGGTCAGCCGAATCAGCTCCGAGAAGGAATTCGTCCTCAAAAGCCCTCACGATCAGACCTTGTTTGAGATCTATGGTTAATTTTAGGGCAATCAATCGCCCCAAATTGGACGACGCCTGCCAATCAGCTTCGACGACGCTTGCATCGTGGTGGTGGTCGCTCCAATTCGGCCCTCTCTACGAATTGTACTCCAATAAGCCTCGCAACAGCTCGATCTCGTCCTCGTCGGTTCACAGCCTCTGAAACAGCTTCCTCGAGTCGTCCAACGACTGTTTCTCCACCGATGGCGTGGCGAAGGCGCCAGCATCACGACGATCGCGCCGGTGGTGGCGCCACCGGAGAGAGTGGGCGTGACGGTAGGCGGATCGGAGCCGAAGCCATTGACGGGCGTAGAAGAGGACGGGGGGAGGGTGGACGAGCGAACCAGCAAAATCAGATCGCTTGATTTCTTCTGTTTCGAGTGTCATGACGAATTTGCCCTTAAAGTTACTATAATTACAAAATTGCCACCGCATCTAATTTGTACCCAATTTCTCTGCTTACCCTTTTATTTCAATCTGAACCGTAGATTCTTCGAATCTAACGGTTATTATTTATTTATAGTTTGTATCTTAAGGGGAGTTTTTATGTGAATCAACCTCATTATTTAATTGTAAAATGTTTGAATATCGATAACGATTAGTTTGAATATACATTTTGTTGCATATTCACACATGTATATCGAATATGCTCAATAGTAGTATGAATATGACATCCGTTATACGTTCTAACATAACACGACGTTTTACTAGATCTTAAATCAGCTAGGATATACTTAGGAGCTTCCAATAAGAAGCACGTTTCCTTGCATTATGGTATCCGATCTTTCAAGCTTGCCTTGATAAAACCCTAGTTCTTCTACCTTGATCTTTCTCAAAAAACAATCATGGCCAATGACAATTTCCCATCAAGGAACAATGTTCTCAAGAAATTATCATCGCTCCACGATATCAATTCAAGTGGTTCTTCGGGTAATGCACTTGCTTGAGCTTGATTGAAAGGTTCCAATTACAATGAATGGGCATGGGGGTTTAGTGGATGTAATCTTCCTTCACTATCCTAACTAGGACATAAACAACAATTTCCCTATAAGAAACTAAAGTTAAAATGGTAAACTAAAGATCATATTTGGACAATTCTCTCACAACGTTTAGGATAATAGAGTTTTGTGAATGATAGAAGTGGTGGGCATAAGCCACACCTTAGGACTTGTTATTGATGTGTTCATATATAAAGTACAAGTACTTGGAGTGCAAGTAAATCATAATAATATAAAGGTACCTATTTATTCGTAATATAGGAAAGCTCTTTTTCCCCCTCTTCATATTCTTTGTGACTTTGTGAGTGAGAAATAAGATGGAGAATTTATCTGCACATAAGATAGTCTAAAAAATTTCAGAAACGAGACTTTTGTACATGCTAAAGGCCAGTAACCATCATTATTAACTACTATGATGTGCAACCTAGCTACTACTTGCATAGTTGCATACACATATTATGCTTCAAACTTTAAGAAACCCACAAATCGCAATTTGTACTAATCATAATGCGTTCATGCATACAGTGAAAGAATATCATCACTGCCTTATTTTCTTTCATTTTCCATATTAAACTGAACAAAGACCAACTTTGCATAGAAACGCAATAAAAGCCCTTCTCTTCCATGCCATACATAACATCTATCCCGGGTTTCTTTTGGGCTATATCTATAATACTCATCTACTACTTACTAACAATGCCACCACCTCCCTCCTCAACACCACCCCTAAGCGCGGGCGGGTAAACCGCCTTGCGAAGACTCTCGTACTTGGCCAGATTGAACCCACGTTCCTTGATGAGCTTGGCTTGCTTGGCTTTGAACCGACGCTTGAAGTAGCCCTCGTAGGACGGCTCGGTGGCGGTGCAGAGGAAGAAGCTGTAGCCGAGGGCGCCGTGGAGCGAGGCTGCGAAGAAGCAAACAGGCTCCATGACGTCCCAGCTGAGCTCCCAGAAGGTGAGCCTCATGAACCCCGCCGTTTGGGCCATCATCAGGGCCAGCCCAAAATACAGCTCCCTTTTCACCAGTAGCTGGGCCTGTCTGTCAATTTGGGCCTTTTGTCTTTCCATTTCGTCCAGCTCATTCGTCCTCGGGTCGTTTGGTAGGGCCGCCGATTGAAACAGCAGCGTCTCAACCGATTTCACCAGCTGTAATAAATTTCAGTCAGTTACAGTAATATTATTTGTTCATTTTATTTTAAAGAGCAGATAAAATGTTACGGGATAATAATATTATATATATAAATATTTGCGTTTTATTAGGAAAGAGTTGTCGTTTTGCAGGGAGTTTGTATCCGAGGGAGGGAGGGAGGGGTTTGTGGAGTAACTGAGTCTTGTAAGAAGGGAGCATGACAAACAAGCGGAGGGTGGACCGTCAAAGCGGTGACACGAAATGCAAAAGGCCTGGAGATCGGACGGTCCAGGTTTGTTCTGGAAGTTCCCCCGTAAAGCGGTTATGATCTGCAGTCTGCGCTCATCCATGCACCATCCGATTTACCCAGCGGCGGTTAGACATAGCAGGCGCGTGCCTCACCTCCACTTTATCCACTCTGTTACCTCTTTCATCATTATTTAATAGTATTATGTTAATTTATTACACTTACTAATTTACCTTCTATGTGTATGATCAACGTTGAACTATATGGAGAGAAATATTGAGTATAGGCGGAAATCAAATGAATGAATAGACCTGGTGAGGATGGAGGAACACAACGTTTCCCCAAACGACGACGTTTGCGGAGTCATCCAACAGCTTGGCCATCTCCAAGCCGAGCGACGGGCTCTTGCAGGCGTCGACGCAGATGCGGAGATACTCGGAGTAGGCGACGGCACTCTCGGCCGCCGATCTGAGCCTCTCCTTGACGGCCTCCACCTGCGCCAGCCTCGCAATCCTCTTCACACTATCGGCCGTCGTCATTCCGGCGCCGCCTAAAACCGCCGGCCAATTCCTCCTCTCAACTCCGGCGAATCCGGTCTCCCGGAGATCCTCCCCGAGCGGGACGGCCATGAACGGCGGGATCCTCGCCGGAGCGAAGGCCGCCTGGTTGATGGTCCTCCGCTGGAGGAACCGCCGGAAGAATCCGCGGCTGGCGGCGGCGTCCGGCGCCGACACGTAGCCGCGCCGGGAGACGGATCCGGCGGAGGAGTGGCGGAGGAGGCGCCGAGCAAGCTCCCTTTGGATCGCCATCGTCAATCGATGAGAGAGCGAAAGAGACGGGATTAAAGAGAAAGAGTGGACAAGAATGGAATGATGTTTGAATGAGTGTGAGGGAATGGGAAAGCAGGGGTGGGGGTTTATATAGCTGCCGAATCGGCGGAGGCACGATAATCTTTGAGTCTAGTAAGCCGTGACGCAATATTCCGATAATTATAAAATACCAGAAAATGGGATTAGCTGCTGCTTAATCCTGTTTTAACAAAGTTAATGATGTGGATAAGTGATAACCCGTATGCAACAAGCCAATAGGCATATCTGATTGTCTGATTATTAAGAGTAAGAAATCCTAACGTTAAGTTGGTGTCTTGGTGAGTTGTTTTATAATGTGATGGATTTTATTTTATTTTTAGGAATAATAGATTTTTTTTCCGTGAGGCTGAAATATACGCAATTAGGCCGGAGTTTGTCGGTTCCAGAAATTCAGTTTGTAGGAGAGCACTGAATGACTACTCCGTGCATTTGTGTGTGGAAGAAGAAGATTGACTGACTGACTGACACACTACCAGGCAAGCGGATAAGGATGGGGATGATAATGATGCATTAATTAACTATGTGGATTGCTAAGTTTGGGTATTAGCGGTTTCTAATTTTTTTTTTTTTTTGAGCAATAGCGGTTTACCAGTTAGATTGCATTATGCATTTATATAGTTTATGTGATTAGTAGATTCAATTAATGCCGGATGATGTTATCACTTAACCCTTTTCTTGGAGAAAATATACATGTGCCATGTGAGGTATGATGTAATATATGAATAAGTATATCCTCTTTCAAAAGTGATTATTAGTGTGATCAGAGTTTTTATATACTTAATACAACTAGTACTTCAATAAAGGAAAAAAATAACCATGTAATTTTGTTGGGAAGAAATGGCGTAAGGTATAACGACTTCTGTCGTATAACGACTCTGTCATCTATTCATGTGGAACAAAAACAAAAAAGTTAACGACTTATGACGTGTGTCATATAACGATTAACGACGTGTAATGGATTACGTCGTACACTCATAACATACAACAACGGCTTCGGTATAAAAAAATGTTAGATTTTGAGCATTTTATGACAGTTTCGTACTAATTCCCAACGGCAGAGTTAGAAAACTTTATCAAGGTGAACACACTTGAGTGAAGTGTATTGAAATTGATTCTTATTAGCTTGATTAAACCTTGTTTAGTTATTAATGATGTTTTGAATTGTATAATACTTTTGAAGAAGTATTATATAACGTTTTCGAGTTCTTGACCAGTTCATTGCACCGACCTGAACAGTCTGATAACCTGTTTTGATCGAACCCAATTCGACCCGTAAACCGATGGATTCAGACTCGAAAAGACCAATCTCAAATCCAACCAAAATGACCCGAAGGTGTAATTGGTATCCATGAAACTCTAATAAATTGATGTTGTTGTTTTTTGGTCAAGTAAATTAATGTTGTTAGGACCTGAAAAGTCTCTAGTTCAAAATGGCCATTGGCCAAAAAATTAAAGCTCAAAGATGGAAGTTTCATAATAAAGAAAATTGTCTCATAAACTTAAGGGATTGATCTAATGGATCATGACAAGGCATCGGTCTAACAAGTTACATGTTCGATCAGTCATTAGCCTCCTTAATTTTCTCTCTCCTTAAAATAGGACATCATCCCCTCACCCTGAATATTTCTTATAAAAAACGTGGATAAATTCTACTCTTTCCTAAAGCCTAAAGCAAATAATAATATACCAAGTGTATATAACATCAATAGAGCGATCTTACGTATAAAAAAAATACATGCATTACAATCTTTTGTCCATAATCGAGCAAACAGATTGTTTACTGTTTCAAAATAGTTGTCCATGCAATAACTTTTTTCTTGTTTAGCTGATAAAAAAAAAGATAATTTTTTCTTGTTTCATAATACTTGCTCATTTTTTTTCATCTTTTTTCATTTATACCACTAATAATTATATCTATCATAATCATTATATCTTTTCATATTAAAAATAATTCTTACTTAATACGTGTGAAATGTCCAAACGGACAACCATTTTGAAACGGAGGGATTATTATGTAGTATAATAAACAAAATGTGAACCTCATAGGCCTATTTTTCAGTTACAAAAAGCGCCACATTACTACCACGGATACGGTCCAATTACGCATGAACAAAACCATATACAGTAAATTGAATTCAACACTTGGAAAAAGGAAACAACACATAATAATACAACATTCGACATTGGTCGAAAAATGGAAGGCAGATACACTCGTGTGGCATGCAAAAACACTGAGAAAAATCCGGCAATGGACAGCCTGCAGCTGCATGGCCAAACTATTCCTTTGCATGCAATTGCCAAGTGCCTCTTCATTTTTATATTAGTCCTACTAGGTTTTTTCTTTTTCAAGTCTTTTTCGTTCAAAATTTTGGCCGATTCTAGTGCTTTTTGGTATCGGAGTGGAGCATGTCCCATTGGGCTTTATTATGGGCCCAAAAGAGATAAACAATAACATAGCTCAAACAAATGCTTTTGGGCACGGGTCCGGATCCGGTAGGAATGATTATTATGGTAGGAAATATGAATGAATCTCGGCCGTTCATCAAGCGGAGGAAACAGCCCATCACACGCGCGCCCATAAATCTCGGCCGAATCATTCGCGTATTATACGCGTATAATTCACGTATTATACGCGTATTATACGCGTATAATTCACGTATTATACGCGTATTATACGCGTTTTTTTCGTTTTTTCCCGATTTTTTTTTGATTATTTTTCGTTTGTGCAACTCAATGGTCACGTTTGTGCAACTCGATGGTCACGTTTGTGCAATTCAGTGGTCAATTTGTTCTTCAACTCTATTGTCAATGTGTTGAATTCTATTTGTGCAACTCAATGTACACGTTTGTGCAACTCGATGGTCACGTTTGTGCAACTCAGTGGTTCAATTTGTTCTTCAACTCTATTGCCAATGTGTTGAATTCTATTTGTGCAACTCAATGGTCACGTTTGTGCAACTCAATGTTCACGTTTGTGCAACTCGATGGTCACGTTTGTGCAACTCAGTGGTCAATTTGTTCTTCAACTCTATTGCCAATGTGTTGAATTCTATTTGTGCAACCCAATGGTCACGTTTGTGCAACTCAATGTTCACGTTTGTGCAACTCAATGGTCACGTTTGTGCAACCAATGAAAATTTGTTCTTCAACTCTATTGCCAATGTGTTGAATTCTATTTGTGCAACTCAATGGTCACGTTTGTGCAACTCAGTGGTCAATTTGTTCTTCAACTCTATTGCCAATGTGTTGAATTCATTTGTGCAACTCAATGGTCACGTTTGTGCAACTCAATGGTCACGTTTGTCCAACTCCAATGGTCACGTTTGTGCAACTCAATGGTCACGTTTTTTTTCAAATCAAACAACACAGAAATTCGATTTCACCGATTTCAAAATCCGAAGATCGCTAGCTAAGAAATTCATAACAGCAGAGTATGTAGAAGAGCGCAGATCTCTCACTATATTATTGGCAGAAATTCGATTGCACAATTGAAGCAAAATTACAGGATGAAGGTTTCCGCAATCTAACCGCCTAGCTTACCGATTTCAGGAAATTCCTCTTCCACCTCGCTCCAATCCCTGCCAATCTGAGTAAACACTTGCAAACGAAGAAGAACGTGACAGAGGAGTAGAAGATCGTGGATTGTGCAACCACGATCGTGGATTGTGCAACCACGATCGGGGATTGTGCAACCACGATCGGGGATTTCAGAGGATGATTGTCCAATGACTCCTCTGCACAAATTCAGAGATCAGATCAGCGAAATCAGTTTCTACAAATCAGACAAGGAAGCGCTAAAATTCCGCACTATGAGATTGAAGTTCAAATGACCGATTCACATGAATTGACACACGAAATTGAGAATTCATAAAATGTAGTGAACTACCTGAGAGGGAGGCAGGGACCTCATCCTATTTCAACGCCGGCTCTCCGACCTCATCCTCTGCCGGCTCTCCGACCTCATCCTCCGCCGCTTCTCCTCCCTGATCGTCAACCACCACTTCGTCTTCCTCCTCGGAGACGCCATCATCGTCGCTCTCTTCTTCAAATTTGGCCAATTCGCCTGCGACAACGCCGACATCGGGGCCTATGAGTTCCAAATCTGCGAGATCGGGGCCTCCGAGTTCCAGATCTGCGAGATCGGGCCCCAATTCGACGCCTTCTCCTCCCTCGCCGCGATTCCCGAGGAGAAACGGACTGGTCCGGCGGAGAAAGAGGCTTCTCCGGCGGAAGGCGGTCGAGATCCGGCGGAGATCGAGCGTCTGCGATCGAGCGGAGGAAGGCGGAGAAGATGCAGATCCAGATCCGGTGGAGAGGAGCGGATGAATCTGGCGATGGAGAGGAGCGGTCTCCGAGCAGTGACGAGAAGATTTGAGGGGAGATGAAGTCGGGAGCAATTCCACAAACAGAGAGAATTCGGGAGGAGAGAGAATGCCTAAATGAGAAATGAAAAAAAAAATTCTGAAAATACAGTTTTATTCGAAAACGCGCGCGGGGGGTGGGGGGGGATTTAATTGTCAAATTTGATTAAATCTGAGCCATTGGATCCGTTAGATCGGACGGTGGGGATCCGTTAGATCGGACGGTGGAGATCCATTCCTATTTCTCACCACAACAATCCTTCCTACATGACTCTTTCTCTTTGGGCAGTATCCAGACACTTGCTCTTGCACAAGTTTTTTACACATGACATGACCGAAGGACAAATGAAATAGCAAATTTGTTTCGTAATCTTAAAACAGATGGCACAAAGTATTTGCTCAAACTATAAGAGGCCTACAATTCAATACAACAAAACTGAAGGAACAAGCGGAAAACTGAAGGAACAAGCGGGTAAACACAAATCTGATCGGAAAACAATAGTTTGGCAAGAAAAAGACAGACTAACAGAATTTCAAATCAAATGGTACTGAATAATAATCAAAAACACACACTTCTATATATTTATATATTCTATATTATACAAAAGATCAACAATAAGGTGGTGCAGCAAGAAGCTAGACCAGGCTGAGCATTCATGTAACATCCATTGCTGAATCAATGGATCTTTCAGATGCTAAAGCTTGCTAATACTAAATACCGGTATGTATATATTACATAGGAAACTCACAATTAAGCAGCAAATTCATATAGTTTTCAGCAATCTCTACGCAGAACAAAAAATCAGCAGCATCCTGTGCCCTGAAAAGGCCCTACATCTACCAGCACCAGCCTCCTGTGCCCTAAAGATGCCCTTCTTCCATGTAGAGACTCTCTCGCTGATCGCATCAGAGACTTGCTACAGTGTTCTATCGTAATGTATTATACTTCTTCTAACCCTCGTATTCTCTATACTCCTCTACTGTGCTTTTTTGTTCTCCTTATAGTGAGAAGAATAAATACATAAAAATGAGGGGCTTACTATTTTAAAAGGCAAGGAAACAGAAGAACTTTTTCAGTATCTTGCCACGAGGAGCTTTCTTTCCTCTGTCAGACCCTGTAACTTGGCGGCTGGAAGAGGCTCCTGCGTCATCAGAAACTGGCGGAGGGCGTCGTTTCCTAGTGTTCTCTGGAATTGGATCCTTGCCATGGAGTTGTCTCTTGAGGGTTAAAACTGGGTCCGAGCCTTCCACTCTGTCTGGTTCTATGGGTATGTTGTTGTCACTAGTAGTAGGGGCTTCTGCACAGGTTTAGAACAAGCTACTAGATTGAGCATCATGACAAAAACAGTATTGAATCTTATGAATCCCAACATTTACTAAAAAGAATGTTGACAAGAAACGCTATACTCAGCTCGAAAAATCCAATATCCAATTCACACAAATCCCTTAACAGACTTATTAGCACCAAATATTGAAGTTCACTTTAGCTAAATGTAGATCCCATTTTGTAGTAGGATCTAAACTAGAAGTTCACATATCAAGCAAACAATTAATTTCAATATTTCTACACTTTCTGAACAAGTTCAGTTTAATAGCAAGGATCACATGTGACTAAAAAACTCACAGGGAAAACACAAAGATGCACTTGAATCAGGAGATATGAGTATGATAAAATTATAATTGAAATACCTTCAGTTGGGGAGGATACAGGCTCATCTTCACGATCCAGGTCTTGGAGTAAAGCAGCAGAGTCAAAGTATAGATCCGAATCATCCGATGGACAAGACACACAGCTGGAGGTTTCTGAAGTTGAAGATGAAGATGGGGGGTCAAGAAGATCTAAAAGTTCCAAATAGTCACCATCTTCAAAGCAGTCAGCTTGAAGCAGGTTGTTTCCTTGATGAGAAGGCATGTCCTGGTATCTCTCCATTTCCTCCTCCTGAAAGAAACGAACCAAGATTGTAGTGTCACGAAGTTCAACATGAATAATTATAGTTTCTATAAAAAGGAAATACAAACTATTGCAATAAGTGATATTCCAGAAATGATCAGGATAGTTAAAGGTGGCTTTACAAAACCAGCATCAAGAAACCATGAATTCTAATGTACCATTAACAGTTCAATTATTATGAATAGGATTGACATCCATCAACTATGCAACACTTAATAAAGACAAGTTAGACAATAAATAGGTAGAAATCTACCTGGACTTTGCTCATTAAAGGCATGTCAGACTTGATGAGATCATCATTTATGAGATTTTGTTGACCCCCAGCATCATCATTAACATGATGCTGATCCATCTTCTGGGCGTCAACCTCTCTATCACACCGGAACACTCGACAAAGTGAACTGGAACCCTGCGCGGTAGCAAACCAAACCCAAAAGTTGACTCTCGGGTTGGCTTGAATATAGAGAGCTAGTTAATCATGGCAGGGCACATTGGTGACATACCTTCTCCTTATCTGAACCTTTGTGACTCATTGAATACTCTTGCATCACCCAATCAGTCAGGTTTTCATTAGGAGAGCGGCCTTCATAAAATTCCAGTGTAGTTCTCCAACCAATGACTGAAGATTCAGACCATATTTGACATGGATCACCTTTTGCCTTCCATAATCCTAATTCGGATTGTTTTGGATCTTTGGAATGGACAACATACCAGTTCAACTCTGTAGGCAGTAGTCAAATAAGAATTGCCACCTTTTATTGGACTAAAAGTGCTTAAGATGGAAATGGAGAAAACCAAATTTAAGGTTAGTTGTATAATTCATGACTATAAGTCTATAACTCATTATGAGTTCGATCATAATGGAAACTCATACACTACCACTTTTCCCACTGAAGTTTAATAGAAAATGAGATAAAGCTGGTATTTGGGTAATCCTATAGGTTGAATTCAAGTAATTAATAAGTATAAGTAACATTCAAGAGCTTACCAGATAAGTTTTTCGGTAGATCCATATAAGGATTGATTCCAGCAACTACATTTCGTGGAAGAGACTCCTCGGGAGATTGGTTTTGGATGCTTTCAAGATGCGCAATGAGCTGTTCATCTGTCACGAAAGCCCCGATCTCATCAATACCACAAGCTGTGGATGGACACATGGGTAATAATCTTATCACAATACACCAACAGGTTGCCCCAATACACTTTGTCGGGATTCTTCTTCAAACACTCGTGCAAGAGATGCTTCAGAATTCAAATGATTGAATTACAACATTAGACAAGCATTGGATTGAGATTTGTATTATATATAGGAGCTGTAAATGTTGTCAGCAATAGAAGCACATATAGCACACAAAATTCTGCTTTGATTTTGCAGAATTAGGTTTAAACCAAATCCAATCGCAACTAAAAAGCAAGAGACCAAATGAATTTGAGTCAACTTCAACTAGAATAAGCCTAAGGAGACCCTCCACAGATAGCAAAGCAAAGGGTTTTACAAAATAGAATAAATCAAACTGCAATTTTGATGGTTTTAATCAGAAATTGGGGTTTCTCGTTCAGATAGATGCAGAGAAATTACTTGGAACCCGCAGAGAGATAAAAGAAAGGCGAAGATCAACCTTCTCGATGGGGCCTGTACTCATTAGTAACCTTGTCAATTTATCACAAAAAGATCTCATGATTGGAAGTAGAATCCCTGGTTCATTGTAGACTAGCAAGTCCGAAAAGGTCAAATCCATTGGAAAGAAGTGAAACCCACTACCAACTGAAATCAATCATCCACCAAAACCCCACAAACGAATGCTAGAATCTAGATGAAAGGAAATACAACCGAGCGATAATCGATCAACTCAAGTTAAAAAGAGAGGGAAGATTTTCAGATGATATACCTTCAGAGAAGAGCCAAGAGCTCCAAATTCAATCATTGGCCGTCTTCCATAGCTCTTCTGCTCCTCCCTCTTCCTTGCTCTGCTTGTCTTTCTCCCCTCTTTTTCTCTCTCCCCCACTCTCTCTCTCTCAAGGAGTTTAGGGTGTGTTTCCTTCCGTGTTACTCAAATGTGTGTGGATGCGTGTTATATAGAGGAGGGGAGCTTGAAAATTTTAACCGTGGTTAAAGTTATACCCAGCCCACGGTTCACTTAACTAGCATCACTAATTTTAAGATCCAACCCATTATATTATTTACATAGGTGAATTTTATAAAAACGCTATACGATAAAGTCAACAATATAAAACTTATGTAAGATCACCCCACTAAATTATAAATTATACAAACTTATAAGACTGGGAAATTTTAATTGTAATTACATAATTCTTTCAGTAAAATTAAAAAAAAAAAAAACCTTTAACAGACCGGGCTACTTTTTTAGCACTATATTTTAGTTGATGTTTATAGTCAACTCCTTCACCGGTAGTAGCTTTCAAATTTATTTTTTTGTAAAGTTGAGTTTATGATCCTTATTATTATTGTTGTTTTATGTAGTTATGTGGGTAATTTTATGTAAACAAGTAAACGTTTCGTAGGCTGAAATTAAACAATTGATGATAAACACGTCCAAACTTGTTTTTTTTTAATTGCGGAGCTACTAGCTCGAACAAGTCAAAATTAGACCACCTTTTAGTTAAAAGGATAACCTAAATCATCACGACGGATGATTCTTAAAAAATCATGCAGCAAGGGTTGTTGACTCAACAAACACCTCGGCTGTGTTACAGACAAATGAGAAAATGAAAAGGACGAAGGATGAAGTGGAAGTGCTGCAATGAGACTTTGAAGATTGATGTGTCTTCTTGCTAGGAAATCAGCAGCAGCATTTGATTCCCTGAAACAATGGTAAAAAACAACAGATGGGATAATAGAGATAATATTTCCAATGTCAGATAAAATCGAGTGAAGTTCCCAAGGAACTTTCCAGACACGTTTTAAAGAATTAATCACAATCAGATTATCACCTTCAATAATAAGATTTCGAATTCTTGAACAATCTATATTTCTTAGGGAGTGGAGTAAAGCAGTTGCTTCAGCTTGCACAATTGTCATCGGTGGAAGTTGCCGACGTCCAATAGATGTGATAAATCCATTGTGATCTCTTAAGATGAAACCAGCATGTGTTGATCCTGTTTTAAGTCTTGAGGCGTCAAAATTTAGTTTGGACCACTGAATAGGAGGTTTCTTCCATGTCATATGATTTTTCCTTTTAGGTTTTTTGTTGTAATTTTTAGTGGTAGTTTTACAACCTTCCCATGCTAAAGCACCCGAGAAAGCTAAATCAGATGGCTATTTCTTCGTATTAATTCTTGATGGGTCAAAGATTTTGGCATTCCTATGTGCCCAAACGAACCACCATAGGAAGGCGAGGAATGTGGTATATTCGTTGTTTGCAAATGTCTGTTGAATATTCTGGTTGAAAGAATTGTTTGAAGTGATTGTGAAGTTGTAATTTATTAATTTCTGCAGTCTTACAATCATTGCCTTTGTAAAAGAACATTGAAAAAACAAATGGTTCAAGTTTTCGTCTTGCATTTCACATAGTGAACACAAGTTTAAAACTGAGTTATAATATCGATTAATTTTATCTGTTGTTGGAAGGCAATCTGCACAAGATTTCCATAGGAAGTTTTTGATTTTAGGTGATAGTTTAGATTTCCAACACGTCCAAACTTGTTGACTCCATCGACTAGAATTAGAAACCTGCTTTCTCGGAAGCTGCTTATGGGAAACTTTGTATCTTTGTATACTTGTGTGATAAAATATGATCGAGTATTATGAAAATTTTAAGAAACCAATTTAAATTTCACAAAAACATACTACTATAAATTAAGATTGTGGGTGAGCTCACAAGACGATGTCGTCAGCTCGATTAATTCTGTCTTTTAATTTATTTTTTGAGCCGTGTTCTTTTAATTTTCAGTACAAGCAAATCCATGACATACAAAATACTATAATTGGATTCCCTTACATTAAAGTAGTGTATTTTTCAAAGCTGCATCAATATTATGAATTCAGGCTATGTGTAAACAAACTATGGTTCAATAATGGGCTAAAAATCCTTTTGAAAATTAATGGCCAAGTAAATCCCTAAAGTTTAATAACAGTATATACGTACATATTATGTAAAAGAAAATGACAATTAGATCCTAATTTCAATTCTTGTTTTGTGTCACATTAAGACATTTAACGCAAACTTATCAAAATGATCAATTTTGCATCATATAAACGTAACGGGCTTCATCAATTCAGGAAAGGATTACCAACAAAACTTGAATTGGATTATTTGACTTTTCTAGCTTGACACAAGTTTTTTCTCCACTAAAACTACGGCCATAAAAGGAGTGACGCAAAACAACGTATCAAATTCTCCGGGGATTACACTTTCCTATTATCCTAGCTTTAAAATCATATTATATTTACCTTATAGATTAATTTTCCATTAGGCACGTACCATTCATACATTATCCACATGCAATCACCATCATGGTTGTTGGAGACAAATTTTTCAACATGGCAAACCCGTGTATATAACTTCAGCTTTTTGGTTAAAATTAAATTTCAAACCTATATATAAAGTGATTAAATTTTTATCCTTCAGAATTCATCCGACATATCGCTCATATTTTTTATCCCTTCAGAATTCATCATGGTATAACTGGGACGTATAAGATTCGGGTCCATTTTTCCCGACTCATTCTTCATACTAACTATAAAGAGATTGAATTGTTAGACTTGTCTATTAAAATGCTAATTAAGTCAAACTAATTACCACCTGAGACATATTTGAGATAAATTACCTCACATCAGATTTGAAGTACAAAACACCACTAATATATAAGGGGTAGTGAAACTTCGCCTATTAACTTAAGCTTATAAGTTGAAAAGTGAATCTCAATCTTATATGCTGAATAATTCAAACTACTCAACATATCACCTTATCTAACGACAAAAGTAAATACTCCGTACATGGTAAAGTCCAAATCGATCGTCTAACATTATACATGCATGATGGACAAATTAACAATGCATCTTTCGAATTATCTATATGCTAAAGATGAGATTATGACGGGTCATTCTCAATGTCAACATATCTAGAAGTTTCAAACTTAGATCGGAAGAATCACGAGTATTATTAGCTAACAATTTAGTTAATTTATTCATAAGTGCAGTTAGTTTATTGTGATTTAGTACAGTATAATATAATATATCTCCGCCGACATTATTGTGTGCGTGTAAAGATTGGGTGGATTAATTGTTCAATATCATCTTGCACGTACGAATGTAATAACTTACACAAATCTCTACTCATTGTCTATTGTATGTGTACAGATTCGGTGCTCTCACTACCAAAAAAACATAAAAATAGATTTGGTGCTCTTCAATTAAGAAATTCTTCTTAGTGATGTCACACGTAATGTGATGCGTACATACTTGTTTAGCATTTTAAATCAATTAGTTTACTAAATATATAGGAGGTCCACCGGCCCCTTAATCATATATACATAGTCAACAATTACCTCAATTTTAAAGAGAGAGAATAAAATGTTTTCACTTGTGATCTAAGCTAGCACTCCTAGCAACATACATGTTTCTTTTTCGTTTTACTGTTTGTACGTCATTGTGAAACCCGTAACGAAAGTGATGAACAAACTTTACATAGTGTTACAAAAGCACAGCGGATCCATTTAGGAATAGCAGTGCATATACATTTCATCACTTCTCTACCAAAAAAAAAATACATTTCATCACTTTGAGGCTTTGAGCTAGATCACCAGGATACCAAATGTATTGAACTATATATATTAAACATAATCGATCTATAACTTGTGCACAGTCATAGGATCAAAAAAAAAAAAAAACTTGTGCGTAGTCATGGTATATGTTCATACAAGCCAGGGATTTAAAGACCATGCCAATTCTACTCAATTAATTTTTATCCATTAATTAGCATATACTCCGTATAAATTAAAGTTGATTACCCATTCAAATAATCAGCTTTTAAAAAGTTCACTATATTTATTAGTTGATCAAGTTACTTAATTAATTAATATATAAAGTTGATTAAATGTTGATTGCCGATTCAAATGATTAGCCTTCACCATGTTGATCCAATCGGGTAAGGACTCGTTTGATATGGCTCTTGAAATTAGATTAAATTGTGGAATCGGCATATATATAAAATCAAGAATTGGCACAACCATTCTAGTCTTTGTAATGTAATGTGATATGTTGCTCTTGAAATTTGTTGTTGTAATTATTTAAAATGGATCGGGAATAAAAAAATCTTATTTTATGCGAAAAATATAACTTTATTTTTTAACAATCATAATCTAAATAGGAGTTGGATTTCTACATCCGCGTATATATGGAACACCTTAATGGGGTTAATGCAATTTGTTGTTTCCACTTTCCATGATAACTAGTTGAAAACCCGTACATACGTACGGGTAAGGCGCGATTATGTATGCTTAAGCATATGACTTTTACTTTAAAAGAAATCATGAAATCAAAAGTTTAAAGTAATGATATAAATTAACTAATTCAAACAATACGAAATAAACAATAATGTATTAAAATCATATATGTCTATAAGATCTTCCTATAGATGATAGATCTTCCTAGGTGTTATATCTTCCTATCTCTATCAACTTTCGTACGTAATAACAACTATTGACACGAGAGACCAATAGGTGATATAACACCTATTATCAATAGATGATACATATATTCGTAATTGTACCAATAGGTTTAGATACCTATTGTGTAGGTTTAGATACCTATTGTGTTTCAGTTAATTTCATACACGTACATCATACACGTTAAAATTAAACTTTTAATAAATATTATATCTTAATTAAGCTGATGTACGTGTATAATGTTTCACGTATGCTTGATTTTGAAAATATTAATTCTATTGATCAAGTGGAGAGAATACTTCCTATAGTACGAATTATCATATGAATATATTATATATATTAAATATTATGTCTTTCTATTGTGGCAATGATCGTCTGAAAATTATATCTTTTTATAGATATCTTGCTATATGTTCTTCAAAATTATCAAATCATATATATTTATCTTTCTATTGTGATTAGTGGTTTTTTTATATCCGCAAGGGCCCGGTTGATTATTTTTTTATTAAAGATATGACACGTGGCGTAATTTTCTGTGAAGACATTGTCTCCGCTTTATACTATAGACAGTATAGATGGGGTTAATGCAATTTGTTGTTTCCACTTTCCATCTTTATCATGGAGGAAATTGATTGATGAGGGTCGGGTTCGAATTGTCCACACTAAAGCAACGTTGTTTGGGAGCAAAACGATAAGCAACACCGTTTTATAAGGGGGTAATTCGGGTAAAACATATCAAATGAGAATTATAACGCAAGGCAAGAAGATTGCGATGGACGCCACCACCAATGCCAAAACGACCTTGACGAACACCCGTTTCTACGACCTCACTCCGCCGCTCTCTGAACCAGTACTCGCAGCTCTCGCCAATGGCAAAATTCCATTACTATACTCCCGTCCAAGACGCCACAATTCCTTTGCTTTGCATCTACAGACTACAGAGACGCCTCCGTCGATGCTGCCACTGGTTCCGGTAAAAACCAAGCCTTCATTGCCACCACGTTAGCCCCTTCCCTCTCTTTCTTTCTGTTATCGGTGGAATTCGATTTTCACTTGTTGATTTTTCTTGTAATCTTGATTTTTCTGGTGTTTAATGGTAAGTCGGCGTAGTAATCTCTCCTATCAGGGAATTGTCTGAAAGTAGAGAAAACCCTCATGGGATTGCCTTGTATTGATCTCAATATATATTGTTATAAGAGAGTTGTCAACTGAATACAAGAATATCTCAGCTAATAACGTACAAAGACCACTAATATTGACATTCTATTGGAGTTGGAGCTCCTGAAGGGTAAGATCGAAGAGCTACAAGTTGAAGGGTAAACTTGGCTCTATCTTCTGGAGAGAGTCTTATAAATAAACACTCCAGAAAGTGCACAATGCATGAACATAGTTGTCAAACTTTGATTTTAGCTGAAAAAAGAAGCTAGACAATTGAGGTTTCTTTACTTAAACTTACCGTATCATGTTATATTGGTGCGACCATAAATTTATAATGAATCTACAGAAGCATATATTCTGACTATGTTGGATTATTTGGGAGCATCAATTGAAGCTTGTTTGTACTGCAAGCTTACTTTTTTCTGTTTAGTTTCAAAAATATTGAATTTCTTAATTGCCTAATTAGGTTATATAGTTAACCCATCACTAGTATAAGAATGTGTCTTTAGTATAAGAATGTGTCTTTATGTGACATTGCATTTGATGATTGTATGAATCATCCATAAGAGACTAGATGTTAGCACACTTTTCTCTTAGTCACGATGATGAGATTATATTTACTCAATCCCTAGTCATCAATGTCTTGTTACTCCTACTGGGTAGCATGCGTTGAGACGGTGTCTTTAAGGGTGTTTAGATTAAGTTGTTATCATATGGTTGATAATCATATGGTCATGCATGAACTTATGACTGTTCATTTTATGTTCATGTATGGTGCAAGTTGCCGATTGTGGATATCCCGAAACACTCCAGACGGTGTTGAACAGGTTGATGAACCGGCTAGTTGCAGTTCCCTCTAGTTTTGATCATCTTGACAAAGACCTGCCAAAACCCCTCAGAGTGAACCCTGCATATATACATATCCCAAATTACATTTAACTTAATTTTCTTTGAAATAACAAATCAAATTATTGAATAAAAATATTAAGTACAACCTTTAATCTTACCTCTATCAGGAACTTGGACAAATTCAAGATCTAGTTTCGGATGATGAAACAGTGTTGTGATCTCGAAGATGATCTACCAAGTGTCCACCAAACGTCATATACCATATGGCTTATATCTCTCGCATAGCTGATAAGTATCAACCCGACACACTACATAGCGACACCAACTGTTATAAATGGCTTGTGCTACCTTATTCTAGTGGTGGCTAACAACTTGGTGCAGTATCTCAAAAGCAGTGACATTATCAAGCCACCGATAGGCGTGCTGAGCCATAACAATAATATATGATGTGTGCTAATCCTAAGGAGCATGGCATAAGAAGTCATCAGCAACCCCATTACAGCCGAGCTAAATTGCACCGCGATTTGTATCGATGCGAGGAGCATCAACTTCCTTCTTAAAACCGCATCCATCTGAAATTGTATAAATACAAATCAAAACAAGAAAAAAAAATGAGTGAGTCATGTATGTAGTGCCGGAGCCAGATATATTCACATCAATGAAGGCACAAATTAAAAATACATTATATTAATTAAAAAAATTAATTATAAAAGAGGTCTCAAAATAAATTAAATTATATCAAATTTTAATAATACTATCTCTGCTTTAAAATGTATGATGTTGTAGTCCATTTTTCGTGTTCTTAGTGACGTTCTTCAATTTCATTCATGATTTGTGAGTGCCTATGCGAGCCGGTAACCACGTTAAGCGTCCAAGGGCACGTGGAACAGGAGGCTCCTGTTCCAATTACATATTCATCACCAATTCCTAATCCAGTTTCATGTTGTTGAGCACAATTTTAAATAAAAATGATAGTAATTGATATTGTAACTGATAAACATTTATCTCTTTTTGTCAAAGAGGGAAGAAAACTATGCAACAACAACAACATAAACCGAGGGAAATCCCAAAGACGCATGATCTGGGGGTCGGGATGGGACATTCTAGACCTAGACAATAATAATAATAAAATATACTTTCGAGAATGACGCATCAATTCATGATTGTCATCAAACATTGGGAGAACTAACTATACTTACAAGAAAGATGATGGCTTGCATCTAGTTCATATTTAGAGTGCATATTAGGTCATGTTTCATTACCTTTCGGTTTGCGTTTCTCTCTTTTAAGTTTGCTTTTTGGTTGTTTTCGGTTTAGTCGCTCGGTTCGGACTCTACGCTTTGTTCTTTGTGAATTTCAGGAGATTTGGAGGTGAATGGAGCGTTGGAGATCAAGAGGACTCAAGGAGGCGACGAGAACTCGAAGACGGTACCAAGAAGAGGCCGAGAAGACGCCCAAGAAGCAAACCGAAGACCGAGCAAGGCGAAACCCGAAGAATCAAAGCAAAAGGAGCCAAAACCCGGAGCCACAGCCTTGGACCCGGCCGGGTCTCGGGCCGGGTCGTGGCCCGGGTTGGGCTGCTCTTCCAGCCAAAGCAAAGGCGCAAGAACAGTCTCCGACCCGGCCGGGTCACGGGCCGGGTCGGAGCCGGGGTCGGGTGTTTTTCCAATGTTCGAGTGTGGCGCGGTCTCCAGAGTTGGACCTGGTCGGGTCACGGGCCGGGTCGGCGCCCGGGTCCCTCTTTCCATAACTTTTCCCATGGGTAGTACCCACTTTGAGCAAGGTGGCTCCTCTCATTCTCATGGCCGCTATGGACCCTACCCTCCATCAAACCACTACCTTTACAATGAGATTGAGGGCATGAGCACCCGAATTGATGGCGTGTACAACCGCTTAGATGGATTGAGTACAAGATTTGATAGCTTTGAGCAAGGAATGGGAGCGTTGAGCACGGCTTTAACGGACGTCTCCAAGAAGCTTCAAGGCATTCCTCCTCAATCTTGGTGGGAAACCTACTTCCCTCCACCTCCTCCTCCACAATGAACATCAAGTGAGTCCTTCCTTCTCTCCTTTCTTGTTTTTATTTTCACATTGAGGACAATGTGATGTTTTAGTTTGGGGGAGGGAATTCATGCTAGATAGATGCATTCATGTTTCATTTCTTGTCTTGCATTCATGTTTACTTTTGTCTTACTCTTTATTTGCATGCTAAAAATCTAAAAAAATTGAAAAATTTGTCAAAATGCCAAAAATTTCATGCATTATAGTTTGCCATCAAATTTTCTTAAATGAGAATCTCTTGTCTTCAATATAGTTAAATTCATGACTTGGAAAATTCCATATCTTTGCTTGGATGGATGAAACCCTTATTTTCTTGCATGATCATGGCTTGTTTGCTTGACATATTTGGATGAGCATGTGGACTCTTAAGGTTGTAGACTAATGTATGGATTCTAGGTAATGAGCACCTAGTGAGATCACTTCTTTAGCCTCTTTTTCTAGGACTTTGTCCTCTCTTTTCTTTGTGTGTGTGATTTCTCTATACATCTCTAACTCTAGAACTTGAGATTGTATCTTTGTCAAGACCGCATTCATGACATTTGCTTGTGACATTAAAGTGATAGAGGCATTGTTTTGTTAGCCCTACTATTTCCCCTATCCACCCTATATTAGTGCCAATTTTTCTTGAAGCCCAAATTTGTTTTGAGCCTAAAAGCCTATTCTTTAAAACTCCACAAAAATTATTTCCTTAGCCCAAATGGCTTGACCCTCCTAGAGAATAGGAGTCATGGGAGATGAATTTTTAGTGAGTTTGGGTTTGAGAGGAAAATACCGTTTGGTGGAAGAGAATTTCAAAAGGAAAATGCAAAAGTGTGGAAAATGTTTGAGAGAAATGAAAAGTCTTAAAAAAATAGTGCTTGAAAGTTGAGTTGGTGACATGAAAATAAATGTGCAAACTTTGGAAGTCACCAAAGTGTTGTTGAGAAAATAAGAAAAGCAAGTGCAAAAGGGTTGAGTTTCAAATTAAAGAAAAGTGAAAGTGGGAGAGTGAAGTTCAAATTTGTGATGTGTTGAAATTGTGAAGTTTTCGGGTTTGGGAGAGTGTTCAAATACTTGAATTGGTTATTTGGTGGTGAAGTGAAAGTTATGACTCTTATTCTCTAGCTTAGCACCACATGGCCAAAAATTTCCCTTACCCAACTCTTCTCACCTAGCCCCACTACAACCCTTAAAAAGCCCTCTTGATTAGTGTCACTTGCATTGTTTTTAGTGGTGGAGATTGAGATCTCTTTCAAGCTTATGGTAGCTTAGGGATGATAGATGAATTTGAGTGATGTCTTTGAAGCCCCAAACACATAGCAAGAGAGCAAACACATACCCCCTAGTGAGGCCTAGAATTGATTCATGTGTCTTCATCTTTTTGAGTTATAAAACATGTGCAATGATTCCGGTTTATCAAGTTTCAAGTTCTTTGATTATTGCTTGCTTTATTTTGAGGTGAATTCTTGAATTGCACTTGATGTGGGATGAAGAGTCTAATTGCTTGCTTGAGGACAAGCAAGGTTCAAGTTTGGGGGATTTTGATGGCTTGCATCTAGTTCATATTTAGAGTGCATATTAGGTCATGTTTAGTTAGCTTTCGGTTTGCGTTTCTCTCTTTTAAGTTTGCTTTTTAGTTGTTTTCAGTTTAGTCGCTCGGTTCGGACTCTACGCTTTGTTCTTTGTGAATTTCAGGAGATTTGGAGGTGAATGGAGCGTTGGAGATCAAGAGGACTCAAGGAGGCGACGAGAGCTCGAAGGCGGTACCAAGAAGAGACCGAGAAGACGCCCAAGAAGCAAACCAAAGACCGAGCAAGGCGAAACCCGAAGAATCAAAGCAAAAGGAGCCAAAATCCGGAGCCACAGCCTTGGACCTGGCCGGGTCACGGGCCGGGTCGTGGCCCGGGTTGGGATGCTCTGCCAGCCAAAGCAAAGGCGCAAGAACAGTCTCCGACCCGGCCGGGTCACGGGCCAGGTCGGTGCCCGGGTCGGGCGTTTTCCCAATGTTCGAGTGTGGCGCAGTCTCCAGAGTTGGACCCGGTGGGGTCACGGGCCGGGTCGGCACCCGGGTCACGCCGCGGCGCCCCCTTTTTCCCGTTTTAGCCTTCTTTCCTTTAGGGTTGTATATAAACCGTTTTCCTCATTTTGGGAAGAGAACTTTTCCCCAATTTAGGACCTCTAGAATTTCCATTAAAGCTCTTTGGTGTTCTTGAGAGATTGAAGGATTTTGTTGGAGATTGGTGCCTTTTCAATCAATACAATGTTTGTTGGTATGAAATTCCTCATCTCTTCTTCATTTCTCTTGTTCTCCATGGATTGCTAGATTCCCAAATCCTAGGGTTTGGGGAAAACCCTATGGATTCTAGGTAGTGCTTTGAAATGCTTGCTTGAATTGAGATTTGAATTGTGGTTTGTGTCAATCCTATGTACCTAATGCCAAATTGATTGTGATTTGAGACTTGTTGATGATTAGAACCGAGAGGTTAGGTTGTCAATAGGGAGATAGGTTAGGGGTTTGTGTTGAGAGACCTCTTCCCTAACTTGAACTATAGGATTGATTGATTGATTTCCCTTTGAAATGAGAATTGATTTGGGAATTCTTGAGAGGTTGACCTACTGATAGAGGTTTGAGTTGGACGAGCTCACTCAAGCCACGACGGTGGATGAGGGGCTTGAACCTATTGAGCCACTATTGAGCCTAAGGGGCCTAGTTTTGGATGTCAAGCCATGAAAGTGGATGACTATCGTAATCTAGGTACAAATGTTTGATTCGATAGGATTAAACATTGAAATTAGGTAGATGCCTCCAAACCATGATTTGATCTTGATTCATGTATGCTTCCAAAGTGTTGCTTAGATCCATAGTGTGAGTACCTAGACTCTAGGATTGCCTTTCCCATATTATACTTGCATCAATTTGTTAGTTGCTTTCTCCTATTACTTAGTTGTTATTTGAATTCTTTTATTTCAATCCCAAATTGCCTCACATTTGCCTAGCTACTTAGATTGTCGGTTTACCAACTCTACTAAAGTCCTAGAGATCGACACCTTGGTACTACGCGACCCGTACAGTTGTGGTATTAGTCTAGTAGCCTATCAAAAGCATGCTTTAATCGACTACGTTTCTACTTAATCCAATTAATCTGCCACATAATTTCTATCAAGAATTTGGTTTCTCAAAATCTAGTCTCACGGGAGGAAGGCCGTTGAAGGTGATCAAGCTCCTTATAATTTCTACAACTAATCCGACAATGCATATCGAATATTGAAGGCCGACTGCAAAACACAAAGCTTAACTCAACATCTCTAAAAATTGTGTTTACTAAATTTATTAGTCCACCAATAATGGCACTAACTTGACATGCGCCAACAAAAATTATTATTGTAATTATTTTTTAAAATAAGAAATTATCTGAACTATTTCATTATACTATTATTGCATGAAATATGGATTTTACTTACTAAGAGTTGTTGCAGCAATTGCTGAATAAGCGTCTGTGAGCAGAGAGGTAATGACTAGCATAGCAACCTGTGAGAGACTAAGCCTCCGTTCGGCAACTCATTGTTGATGTTGATGCTTATTGTATCCGATGCTGATATTTAGTTGCTTATATTGTTACTGAAATTGAAAACTTATATTTTAGATAAGCAATAGGATGTTTGGTGAGATGGTTTGCTGATCTGGGTGTATGAAAGATGTTTTGCCAATTTACCCTTAACAAAAAAAAAAGATAATAAAAACAAACAAGATTTTTGGGTCACGAGGAGGGCGACGGAGATGAGAATGGCGGTAGCATGTTATTGGCCACGTCCAGGATCCAGAAACCCACCACAAAGACGGGGATGGTCCGAACCTTGGGACGGTGGTGGGGGCCGTGATGGGGTCACCCTTGAGTTGCGCTCGTTGATCATTACTTGTTTGTATTCTTGATTTGCACACCATCACATTGGTTGTGCCAATTGTTGGATCGTCAAGTCGATGCAACCAAGGCTCCATCATGTTGGAACTTTCCTTTGCCATTCTAATCTCAACTTCCACAAACTTTTGCCATCCCGTAGAGACTGTATGATCTAGATTAGGCAAACGTGTCTAACTAATCCGTGACTTTGGTTGATCGAATGTTAGTTGAAATCAATAACCGTAAATGATCCGTAATACCTTATTAATTGGGCATTTTTAACCAAGTTTTTCAATTCGGTCCTATTGGTTAACCAATAATCATTTTGTAATTCTTAGATTGCAATAATACAATTAAAACAGTAAAATTTACTCTGAAACAAAAAATTAATCTCATTATTCGACTTCCAAAATAAAAATTAGTTTTCGTATAAGATTATGCTTTACATTTTCATTACAATATGCATATATTATGTACAGAATTATAGTTTTAGAATTAAGATATTTAAAAGTAGATATAATAAAATAAGTAATGATTCAAGTAAAAAAAGAAGTAATATCACAGTAAAAATAATGATAGGAATAATTGAATATGTCGTCAACTTTTCAAAGCAGGATGTACGTAATTCCATAAAATTAAAGATTATATAATAATTTTAATTCATTTTTTCACATAATCAAGAATGTACATATTTCAAACCGTAAAATTGTAAAACAATTGTAAAACATTTGCTTCAATAATTAACCAAACGGAGTTTATAAAAAATAAGGTGAGATTAACCGTCAGTTTATTAACCGAGGCTAATGTCAGTTTTTCCAGTTAGATGTTAAATGGTTGGGCCAATTTCTAGAAATTTTTTCCGATCTGGACAGTTTTCAGCTTTTAATTATGGAATTGGGTACTCCAAAAAATAATTGACGAAAATAGGCACTTTTAGGCCCAGAAACGGTGTACACTACTATACTTTGGTGTGAACTCATTACGTGGGGAACTAATAAATGCATCACGTCGCATCGTCTCTCATAAAGTAAATATTAAAGTAAATAGAACCTTTGATTATTGACTCCCTTCTCCGTCCCAAATTGTTTGTCCATAAAATACAATTGGTACGGTAATCTACTATAATCTACTATAATACAGTATAAAGCGTAACCTATGTCTTTGTTAAAATTTGCGCTACCTCATCAGCGTTGAATAAAAAAATGTTATTTACGCCATGTAATCAATGCTGAATAAAATAATAATTTTATTTTAACATAGTTAACTACCATTTATATCTACTTTAATATCTTATCCAATTTTTGATAAGTTAATTTATTTTCCTAATATAAATCGATAGCAAATCTTGCTAGAATCAATAAAAAAAATGATTTTGGCTATCTTCAATATCTTCCTTAAATTTGATATTAAGATATAATTTTTATTTAAATGTTTTTTATTTTAGGTAAAAGTGATTTTTTCAATTTATGAAAATTTTACATAATTAATTAAAATAATAGATTTCAAAATTGAAATAAAATAAAATAAAATACATATATAGGTTAATAAGTTCGAATTCGGGTATATCGGGCTTGAATTGTAAATTCTCGAATAAAAAAAAGGCTCGGATCAAAATTCAACCTCAAATCGACTAAGTCGAGTTTACATTTACATTACCCGTACATGGTACGGGATTTGTACTAGTTAATAGAAAGTTAAAATTTTGAATCATTAGGATATATAGTTAAAAAAAGTGATAAATTTAACTTGAAAGATGGATAATTGGGGATAACATATAAGATCGGATGAGGGTAATTTTGTAATTATATAGAAAAAAGTGATAAAGGTGATGGAAAAATTGGGTAATGAGGGTAATATATGAGATTGAATAAGGGTAATATGATAAGAAAAGTGTGATATAAATAAAAATTTGAAAGATGGACAAACTTTTTAGGACAATTGAAATAGAAAATGGACAAACATTATGGGATGAAAGAGAGTATAAAAGCAAAAAGAAAATTTACTTGATGAGAGATGTTGCCATGGGGGAATGAGTTCAACAAAGTAGAGAATCATTCACCAAATTAAGCCAAAAGGACGGAGTAAACATGAAAAAAAATAAAAGGGTAGAGACGCTGGTCTTTAAGAGACACGCTGGTTCCACCAGCGTCTCTATCCGACCCGCTGCCCATGCTAGTGTTTCCGGGCCTAAAAGTACCTATTTTCGTCAATTATTTTCTAGAGTGTCCTAGTTTCATGTGTTGCGACACTCATTGGAGAAGGTTGTAGCTGCTTCAGGACCAGGTTTTGGTGATTGGCAGTGGCGCTTGGCCACTCTCCCTATCAAAAGAGGTGGTCTTGGTATCTTTGCTGCTGGGGATATTATCCGTTATGCTTTCCTTGCTTCTCGGCTTCAGACAGACACTCTGCAGGCTAAGATTCTGTTGAATGCGGGTATAGTTTCTCCTGGCCCTTCCTTTCAGCATGCTCTGGATGATTTCAATACGTTGATGCTATCTCCCTCACCACTGTCTCTCCTGCCCCCCAAATCATGAAACTTTTGGCAAGGTGCTACTTTGGTGTTGTTGAGAATAGTCTTGTTGATGGGTATAGGCTTGACACGAGGGAAGTTGCCGTTCTTAGCAGTATTGGTGCTCCTCATGCACAGGATTTTTTATTCACCATCCCTATGATGGCTTGGGACAGAGGATGAACTGTCGACAGTTTCGTTCTGTGTTGTGCTACAGACTTATGATGCCTCTATTTCCTGATGGCAGTATTTGCCCGAGCTGTAATGCTCCTAGGAAGGACAAATGGGGGGATCATGCTGTCCACTGCTCTAGCGAGGTGGGTGTGAAGTTCAGACACAATCTGGTGCGAGATATTCTTGTTGATATTTGTGCCAAAGTCGGGGTTGCGGTGCGGAAGGAGGCTCCCATGGGTTTCCTCTCGGAGAATGGGCAAAATCTTAGGCCCGCTGACCTTTTACTTTTTAATTGGCATCAGGGCAAGGATGCATGTCTGGATGTGACTGGGGTCTCCCCCTTTGCTGGTACGGGTGCGAGTGCTTGGGCGCCTGGGTTGGCCTTGTACAACGCTGTTGAAAGGAAAAAGAGGAAGTATGAGACCAAATGTCAGGAGCACGGATACAAATTTATCCCCTTTGCTTTTTCTACATTTGGGGAGTTCGAGAAGGATGCTTTGGACACGCTCTCTCGTATTAAGTCTCTCGCTATTAGTCACTCTAATAATGTTAAGAGTGGTTCTTTCATTTTTCATAGATTGAGTTTTTGCATTCAAAAGGGTGTGGGTGCCCAACTTGTTTCTAGGCTCCCATCCAACTTTATGTAATCGAAATAATAATATCTTTTAAATTAGGAAAAAGGATAATAATAACGATTTTTCTATTGTGTGCCCTTAGGCACACTATAAGCAGCTAATAATGGAAACATTTGGTAAATTTTAAATTTTTTTTTTAAATCTTTTTTATGACGGGTTCACTTTTTTCCTTATAGGGTTTTAGTTTCTGTTTTTTCGTATGCTTATTATGTGCCCTTGGGACACACAATAGAAAAACCGAATAATTACATGATGTTTATTCGATAATTAAAAGCTGAAAACTGCCCGGATCGGAAAAAATTTCCAATTTCTATTTACTCCGTATATTAGAGCGGTGATCATTCCCGGTTCCGGATTCGCACCGAACCGTACTCGTGTGATCGTGTCTGCCTGTGTCTCTGTGTGTAGGGCTAACCTTAAAGCGTCAGGGGAAAGGCGGTGGAGGGAGAGAGATAGCTCGAAAATGGCGCATTCGGACTCGGCTGGGCTTAATGCATTCCTCGACACTGGCATATACACATTGAACTGTTCAAATGCGTTGTTCATCGACCCGGTGCGGATCCTGAACAGGAACTATACCCGATTTAGGGTTTCTTCTTCCTCCTACTACCCCCGTTTCTTCGATTCCGAACTCGCAGGCGACGCCGACGGCGACGGCGACCAAGAGAAAGCTAGGGTTTTAGAAAACCCTAAAAAGAGAAGGCGGAAGAAGTCTAAACCCCGCACCTTCAACGAGAAGGAGCAATTAGCAGACAAGCGTCATCAGGTACCAATGAGTATTCTATCCAATTGTTCTGTTCCCCTTCGTTCGTTGTTCTTTCTTTGAAATGCATACAAATTCAATGTCAAGGACGCTAGACACTCGTTAGTGGAGGCCCACAAATCGCTGCTTGGAGCTGCTGAGCTTTTGAAGTTGATTCCTGGCCTTCGAGGCCATGATACCGGTGATTGTGAATGCAGAGATTTGAATTTGAGCCGCCATGAAAACTCTTTCGTGGAGCTTGGAAGGGTATGGCAAGCTCCCTTGTTCGAAATTAAACTCAAATTCAGTCCAACTGCAAAGCTCAACAATGGAGGTTGGGTTGGAGACTTATACTTCTTTGCCTTCTTTTCCGCATTTTATTACTTCCATTCCATTTTTTTTTTGATCAAAATTACTTCCATTCCATGGGTATGCTTGTAACATCTTAATTTAATTTGAAAAGTCCTTTCTTGTTTCAGGATCCCTTAATGTGCAAGATGATTGTCAAAGTGTTGTCCCGGTTTTTAACACCTTAATCCTGAATGATACAAAAACTGACTTGGAGGCTGATTTTCTGAGTACTGAATACATCATACCAAGGGAGAGTAGATTCTACATGGTATGCTATCATTCCTTCAGGAGTCTTAAAGTTCACATATCATTTCTTGAGGACTTGTCCATGTCACACATAGCTTACATCGGTGTTTTTCTCCTCGTCTGCCTTAACCACTTGAAAGTCTGACCTGCAGCAGATGCACAACATGATTCGTGGTAATTGCTGGCTATGTAGTTCTAATCTATTTTGCATCTAGCATTATCTTGCATCTCTGATTTTGTTTCCTTTCCCGTATCTTATTAACAATGAAATTTGATATGGCTATGGTACTTTATCCGATTCATACTCTGAGCTGATGTCAAGGGGAGTTTGTAGGCTAGTATTTCAAATAGTCATTTTATCCTATTCCTACTTTGTACTTTTATCTTGAAGCTTAGCTCTTTCGTGTGCTAATATGAGCCCATTCTTTTGGACTTATTTGTGTACCCTATTGGTATCTACTTACCTCTTGATGGCTAAGCTTAAAAATTTCTTAGGTGGGACAGTGGATAGTTTACTGATGTGAGCAGTTTCATTGATCTTTTTTACTCGAACAAACATCTTTTGTTTTTGTTTGCGATGTAAGATTTTCTGCTCTAACATCTCATCTTTTGCTTTTCACAGACGATCCAGAGGGTTCTGGATACAATCTTATTGTTGTGGATCCACCATGGGAGAATAGAAGTGCACTCCAGAAATCCATGTATGTGTTTGTAATATTCAACCTAAACTTTAAAATGGCTACCGGATACAATCTAATTAAGCTGTCTTGCCATCTTATCGGACTTGTGCGTGTGATACAACATACTCCAAGCCAAGTACCAGCAATACTTTCTCATATAGGCAAAGATTTTAGACAGCTAATATAAAAGCACTTTATTCAATTTTCTTGTGCTGTTTTCCCAGCACAAGAAGATACAACCCCGACAAACTTGGTCCTCATGCCAGAGTTATCATGTATACTTACAGTTGTGTTTTCTGATATGTGTGCAGGTATCCCACTTTGCCAAATCGGTACTTTTTAGGACTTCCGGTAAAGCAACTCATCCATCCTGAAGGGGCTCTTGTGGCATTATGGGTAACCAATAGAGAGAAACTTCGGAATTTTGTGGAGACAGAACTATTTCCTGCTTGGGGAGTCAAATATGCAGCTACACTCTACTGGTTGAAGGTATCTTACCTCCCTTCTTTGTTTAGCCAGTTATGTTCCTTGATTGAGCATGCAGTGCATTTGAACATGATAATTTTTTTCAGGTAAAAGCAAATGGGTCTTTGATTTGTGATCTGGACCTCTTTCATCACAGGCCATACGAGTGCCTCCTCTTGGGTTACAGCTACAGCAAGGTAAGCTATTGAGAACTACGCATTCATAGTCCCTATGGAACCTAACAATTGTGCAGAAATGTAAACCCTTTGATATGATGGTCAGATACACGATTCTGAGCAAGTATCATTACCGAAGCCTTTGAACGACAATCAAGTGATCATTAGCATCCCTGGTGACTTCTCAAGGAAGCCACCCGTTGGAGGTATGTTGAGTCCTTCAATGGTTGCTCTCTGTAGTATGAACTACATCATAGAGGTCTTTGTTAAGTTCTTTTTCTCAATCTCTAAATATGCATGATTGGGCATTGTGATCAGACTTTCTGCTGGAGCATGCCCCGGGGCCTAAGCCTGGTAGAAGCATTGAGCTGTTTGCGCGCGAGCTGTTTCCTGGCTGGACATCTTGGGGTAATGAGCCTCTCCATTTTCAGGAGTCTAGGTATTTTGGTAGAAAGAATGTAGAACCATAGGTTGAATTGTCATTGTGATTGTATTGTGCCAAAAAAATCAATGAAATAGAAGATTTTGCCTTCAGATTTTTTCACTTTGCTTGAAAGCGTTCTTGTAGACCATCCATGTCAATTTGGTAAAAGTCAATACCAGGCAATTTTGTTTGACGAAGAAAGGAAGAATCTGTAACTGAGAAAAGGATGACATTGTGGATGGGCCCGTAAATGGCAGATTCGGGTTGGTGAAAATATGGGCCGGCCCAAGAACACGAACTCATTCTACAGGCAACCTAGTCAGAAAACGCCTTGTTCATTCCACGTGAGAAAGCTGAAATGCGCGAGGCGGAACACACTGCACTCCCCAACTCCCAAGTCTCAACTGCTCACAGACCTCCGTTTCAACAAAATTTCACCCTTTCTCATGCTAGAATCCTGCCACGTGGCAGCTTTTTTCACATTATCAAATGCCAATGCTGTTTCCTCTTTCTTCAGTCCCTCACTTTAACGTGTACCCACCCACTGGGGAGTGTCAGACGAGGATAGAGAGGTGAAACAGCCCGCCTGACCCCACCATCTCAAATCTGAGCCGTCGGATCAATCACATGCCCTATCATTGCCTCATCACATGATTAGCGACCCGGAAACCCCCTTTCACGAATCACTACGCTGTGGTGTGTGCTTGGGGGCCCACCTGCTCGGCAACGCCACCCACGTCCTGCACCCGCCCACAGGCAATCACTTCGAAAGGCGGAGGAGGAACGTGGGCCCCCTCCGCTAAAAGCGAGAAAAAAATAAAAAAAGGGAATAAAGAAATCTGAAAAGAGGTTTTTGTTATAAGGAGCGGCAAGAAGCAGAGATTCCTTCCTCACATCGTCCAACCAAGCCCCCTCTCTCTCTCTCTCTCAAGCGAATTCCTCGTGGCTTTGGCTTTTGTTTTTCTTGTTGAGCTCCAAAATGGCGAGTGAGGGCGGCGAGGGTGGGCTGGCGGTGGCGCGGGCGGCGAGGAGGAAGCCGTCGTGGAGGGAGAGGGAGAACAACAGGCGGAGGGAGAGGAGGAGGCGAGCGATCGCCGCCAAGATCTTCACCGGACTGAGAGCGCAGGGGAATTACGATCTCCCCAAACACTGTGACAACAATGAGGTCTTGAAGGCTCTTTGTGCTGAGGCTGGCTGGATCGTCGAGCCTGATGGCACCACTTATCGCAGGGTAATCATCTTATTCATCCTTTCTCTTCTTCTCTTTCGACTCTGTGCTTTGCAGATCTAGGTTTATAGCTCGCACCTGAAATTGATTCTTGTTTGTTAGGGGTGTGCTAGAGCTCAAACATAGCCTTTTGAATTTTCCAGGGAATTGAACTGAGTTTGTGTTGTCTGTGTAATTTGATCGCTCTTCAATTTGAACTGTTTGACCTAGTCAATTATCTCCACTGAAATTCGGTTGTTGAATTAGCTTCACTTTTGGTACTGAATTGCTGAGCCAAAATTCAAAATTTTGTGTGTTGATGCTGTGATCTGTTCTGATACTGACAGGGATGCAAGCCACCTCCAACGGAGATGGTGGGAAGCTCCAACAACATCAGCATCAGCGCTTGCTCTTCTCAGATTCCGAGCCCTCTTTCCTCAGCATTTCAAAGCCCAATTCCCTCATACCAGCCGAGCCCGTCTTCCTCCGCCCGTCAAAGCCCCACCCGCAACGACATGAATCCTTCGTCGAATCCGTTCTCGTTCCTTTGCAACTCGCTCCCATCGAGCCTCCCTCCTCTCAGAATCTCCAACAGTGCTCCAGTGACCCCTCTCCTGTCATCTCCAACCTCCAAAGCTCCAAAGCAGGGCTTCAACTTCGAGGCCATTGCTAAGGAGTCCATGGCTTCCTTCAAGTACCCTATGTTTGCTGAGTCCGCTCCCTCCAGCCCTACTCGCTGTAGGAACGTCACGCCTCCTACGATCTTCGAGTGTGATGAATCCGACTGCTCTATTGACTCGGGCCAGTGGATCAGCTTTAAACGATTCGCTAGGCCGCCTATTCCGACCTCTCCTACGTTTTGTCTGGTGAAACCGATGGTCCAGCATATGTCGCTTAATGATCCGATGGATGTTCGGGCATCTGAGCCCGAGAATGTGCAGGTGACTCCTTGGGAGGGGGAAAGAATCCATGACATGGGGATGGATGATCTTGAGCTCACCCTTGGAAATGGCAAGTCTCGAGCCTAGGATTTTTACTTTTAAAAGCTGAAAACGTTTTCTTTATTGGATTCGGATCTGCAAGCAATGGTGCTGATCCTTTGAGGTTTTCCCACCATAGATTCTGATTCATGGAGGAGAAGACTTGATTACAGATTTCTTGTGGGGGTTATTTAGAGAGCTTATATCATCATACATTGTAGTTTTCTTGCTTGGTTTCCGTTTCCTTCTTAGTTATCACCAATGGCGATTGCTTGTGTTTAGTTCGCAAGCATTTACCTGTAGATATTTGTGACCAAGCATCTTAAACGGAGAACTTATCTCCGTAATTGTGATCTCGTGCTAGGAACTTCCTCCATTAGAAGTATTTATGGATTGAGATGTAATCCCGTTGAAAGTTGAAACATTGGCTAGTTTATTTATGTGATGAAACATCAATCTGGCTGCCATTGTTGTGCACTACACAGCTTGAGTTTTTAACATTATAATCTTATCTGAATCATTTTGTAATCCGATCCCTAAACAAGATGGATGTATAATCCAGTGGACCTTTTAAAATCCCCATTGCTGATCAGGATTGTTTTCATTGGTGATGCTAATTCATTAGCAGTGTATAATGATTAAAGCTGAATAAATTGAGGGTCATATAATTGTGTTGAACTGTTGATTTTGCTGGCAAATGAGGACGTTCCAATTTTGTCTTGTGTAAGAGGGCTGTGATCCAACAGAACATCCTTCAGAAGTATTATTAATATATGTTGTTTTGTTGTGGTCGGCAAAGGGGCATTTTTTTGTTTGTCTTATTGATCATATCTTGTCTCTTATTATTCTTTTTCTGCAACTGGTTTCTGTTGCTCATGCAATCCCAAAGGATCAGAGAGGGACGTACCATTAGGCTACTGAAGGTGTGTTAATGGCGTGAACAATCAAAGATCAGAGATTTGTTTGTTCCTTCTTTTTCAACAGGAAAAGGTAAAAGTACGTTTCTTTAATAAAAATGAAAAAGAGTTTGCTTTCACATTTTGGACCTTTTTTTAGCAAAGATAAGAGGATAACAAAGAGCAAAGACCTTTTTAGGCTGCTAAGCAATTCAATGTATAACTTAACTCTAATGCACACACTTTACACCGCAAATCAAACGTACCCATTTGAAAAATCCATTCCCGGAGTAAAGATAAAATGAGTCTAAGATTGTGATATACAGCAGTACAGATAACAAACACAATTATGGAGTGAAATGGAAATTTAAGATGGTAAAGAAAAAAGATAATAAAGTAGTATCATACAAAAGTACTATAAAAAACCAAAGACAGGCAAATTGTGCGGCTTGTGCTCAACTTGCTCGTGCAATAATTCCGCTTGCAATATTTAAAAAAGGAAAATTTGCATTTGGTTGTTGTTTGCTTGTGGTTGTTTCACACAATAGAACAAAACTGAAAACACCACTAAACTATTCAAGATTTTGAAGCAGGTCATTTAGTGCTATGATAAACAAAATGAAACCATTTATAGGGCAGCGTCTGATATCAACCTAATTACATATTAAGCTTCTCTTGTCAGTTGTCCCCGGTATCTTCTACACATCACATGCTTATGCATAAATTAAGTTAAACTATAGAGCTTGAATCCCACTTAGCCAACAACAAATATATTCTACGTACGAGATATTCTTAATTATGATTTAGCTCCATTTAAGATTGGACAATCAACACAACAAGCTAGTATGAATTATTATAATGAGGTTTAAGTACAGAATCATAATAAATCCACTAGGATGAACAAGAAAATATACATGGCCAATACCATACGTGAAACAAAAGGATATTCACATGCTTTTCTCAGTTTGTACATCCATAAACATTTCTGGACAGATCAAGCAACATTAACACCACCTATATATAAACTTCATCCAGATACTTCACTCACAATGCACACAAGATATTCATAGACTCAAAACAGCAAACCAAATCCAATCAGGCACAGAACCCAGCAAGTTTTTTTTACCTCTAAATTACTAGCTCTAGTGATTTTCTGCACAAGCAAATTTCAAATCTTTGTCATCACATATCAGTAAGGAGTTTCAAGCTACCAAATTACCCTTGAGATATGTTTGTTCTCTCCATTTCTTCAGTCAATATCTCTGCCTTCTCAACTGCTTCTTGTTGTTTGGGGTCCTCTGGTTTTGCATTGCAGTCATTGTACCTGAAGCATGAGATCAGGTGATCGTTCACCATGCCGGATACTTGCATGAAAGAATAGACGACAGTGGGCCCCACACAACGAAAGCCCCTGCGAATTAGGTCCTTGCTGATGAGCTCAGCCTTTGGAGTCTTAACGGGTACTTGGCGTGCATAGCGGTGTCCGTTCCTGATAGGTTGGTTGTTCACAAATCTCCAGCAGTAGTTGCTGAAGGAACCGAATTCTTCTTGAATCTGAGAGATGAAAGCAAACTAGTTGCATAATTATTTTTGTGTGTCTAGTTGAAGCTGATTAACTAGCATCAAAAAGATGTTTTAAAAATGTGTACTTCTTTTTACCAGAAATACAAGTACTCTAGTGAGAAGGTATGAACTTGTTGGAGTGCAGAACAACAAAAATACTATCAAACAAATTCACGCAAAACAGAAGCAAAATCCCATAGACTAGGGTGTATTAAAATCCTAGTTATGTCACCAACAAGTGACTTTGGCTCCTCTCTACCTCATAACACCTAAAATCTTAATAGAAACTATTCCATTTATCCTCACTACACAGAACTCAAACACAATTAGAATCCTAATGCACAGGAATTTATATACCATATATGTAGAGTTTACACATTTTTATAATTTAAAGTTATATCTTTATAGTATTAAATATTGTTCAGTTATGGTCTAGTCCGGTCTTGGACTGTAGCAACTGGGGCTTTGAGTAACCAAGCATAGAATTAGAAGAGTTTTACACGCCTAAAGATATATATTATGATCCAAACTGTAGATTTACGGTCTTGGACCAGACTGTAACTTGTAAATTGTAAGTCACTAAATATGCGGTACGGTCTATTTTTGCACAGCCCTATGTAGTGACCCAAATTCTAATCATTGCATGAGAAATTTCGAGGTTAGCATGGACCTACTTATGGTGGTGAACACCATAAGAGAAGATTTTAATTCTATATAGAAATAAGCAGCATGCAAACAAATCATCAGAATAGCCTATTATTGCTTGCCTTGATCACTACCTTGAGTATTTGCTTGGAGTTATCTACTACTGCAAGAAGCTTTGGCTCAGAAAGCAGCACGTGACGGCCTGTACAGAGCGACACCAGTTTTTCCTCAGAGCATTTTGCAACAGATGATGGGTCAAAATTATCAAAGCGAGTCCTGCAAAATCAGAAACCATAGCATTTGTTTCAAGAATGCGCAACAAGATTTGAAAGCTGGAATATCCTAAAGTAAGAAAGGTAATATACCTGAACAGCTCTCGCTTGCTAAGAATAGAGACCCATGTGTGCTCTGCTAATGCAATTGATAGTACGAAGAGCTCATATAACTTCCCGTCATCACGAACTGGAACTCCCCATTCTTCATCATGGAAAGAGATGTGCAATGGGTCTGGTGAAGGAGGCCCATAACAAAGGCATCAGAATGAAGTGTAGTATTTTTCTAATTAGTAGAAGACAGCTTAAGATGCTTTGGCACAAAATCTGGACTAAAAAAGTTAACTCCAAATTACAAGGGTTCTAGTAAGAAATTCGTGTTAACCAATTATTGACACCTAAAAATATTAACTTCCCTTTTCAATCATAGTTAGCATTTATTCCTTATAGAAAGAGATAATATGACAATTCATTCTCCATTCTTGCAACAACTGATATCCCCTTTTTTCATGGATATGACAATTCATTCTCCATTCTAGCCAACAACTATTATCCTCTTTTTTCATGGATAACAGGCCATTAGATTCTAAAGCTCCCATAGAACACTAAAATGACAAAGCAAAATACAGCTAGCATTGAAATTATACTTGATAAAGGAGGGGAAAAGCTCCTCAGCCTCTATTGCTCCAATATGCTGTATTAACAAAGAACCTCTTGTATTTGGTACCATAACAGTATGTAAAATGGGATTTGACTAAAAAAGCTAGGCTGGCAGGGAAATTGGCATTTTCCACTTTGTTCTTTCTAAGTCTCTGCTTCCTCATTTTCATCTCTTGCTTTTTAATCAAGCAAGGGATTACGTCAGAACAGAGCGAATCTTGCCTTTTACACTATCTCATTGAACCACGATGAAGCAAAACACTAGAACTTGCAATGATCCAACAAAGAGAATTACAAACATGATGAAATACTAGACGTCCAACTAAGCCATTTGAAATGAACATCATCAGCACAGAACACAGCTTTGAAATAAACAACACAACTTCACAACTTGAGCTAAAGCCAATAAAAGATGAAATCTTTCCTCGTTTCAATGTAACTCAATACAAATCAATGCATTCTAAGCCATTTGAAATGCATTTCATCAGCACAGAACACAGCTTTGATATAAACAACAGAACTTCACAACTTGAACTGAAGCCAATGAAAGATGAAATCTTTCCTCATTTCAATGCAACTCAATCCAAATCAATGCACTCTAAACTCAGATAACAAAAAGAAAACTGACCGGAATTGGGCGTAATCCAGTCACATCGCTTGGTGGGCCCGGGAGCCACCGGAGCCACCTTGTCCAACCCAACTCTACTCAATCTCGCCCTCCTCTTCGAAGAGCTCGCGTCCTTAGCGGACTTAGCACTCAAAGAGGAAGACGAAGAAGACGACGACGATTCAGTAGAGTATGAACTGTCCACCGACCCATTCTTCCTGACAACGGCGTCCGCCATTTTCGGAACAACCCTCTTCGCCGCCGGCTTATCGACGACATTCGGCTTCTTGGGGTTGGCCAAAGGCGCCGTCTTGCCGGATTCCGGAACCCTAGTTCGGTTTCCGCCCGGACCCAGGATTTTCCGGGCCACGTGGACCGGTTTCGGGGGAGATTGGAGCTCAGTAGCCACTGACATTTCGGGTGTTCGAGAGAAATTTGGTGTGGGCTCGAAACGACGGCGTTTTGAGGAAGCCTAAGCGCGAATTGGAAGGTGTAATTAGAGAGAAATGTGGGTTGAAGAAGGAAAAGAGAGAATGGAAGAGGGTGAGAAGAAGGAGGAGGAGGTGACGAAACTATACGGGCGAGTTTTTTGGGCGTTTAAAATGAGAATGCAGAAGACGACGCCCCAAGCCAAAGGTTAGTAATTTCGATTGGCTGTTTAGGTTACCGGAATTTCCGGTAATAGTGGTGGCGTGTCGGTCGTTTCCATTCGTATTTTTCCTGTAATTGGGGTTGCGTGTCGGTCATCTCGTATCCTAGTTATGTGGAGCGACCTGAAATGACACTTCTGCCCATCTAAGTTTTTTCTACGGGGAAGTATTTTGGTGAATTTTTCTAAATTTAGGGCTTTTACTCCTTTTCTTTTTTGGTAGAAAGGGCTTTTACTCCTTTTAGCTCTATAGAGCACGAAAGTGTGCATTTTTGTAAAGGAGGAAAACATGTTGTAGCCTAATGACGTGATTGAATTAGGATTAATATTGTGAAAGAAGAATGATTTGAAGCTAAATTTGGGTTTTCTTGTCTTTTTCCCTTGAAATGCACTGCACGTAGAGCAATTAGGAGTTTGAGTTGCATGGTAAAACATGCCTTTCTTCTTTAATGGAAGTCTATCAAGTACTTGATTGAGCATGGGAAAAAGGTCAGTCGGTAAAAGGTCAAAAATAAAGCCATCATAACGAGATACAAAGAATTAAGTTTGATCTTATAATTCCAAGTCTTGGATTGTATCACTATTACCTTCCACTGATCAATAAAAAACTCTCAAGTCTACACAATTCACTCATGAAATTAACTTAGTAGAAAGTGCATGTTACATCACTCACATGTGTGCTCTCCATCTCTAAAAGGGTAAGAGTTCAAAGTACATTTCCAAAGAGATTATGTTACATGGTAAACCTAGCGAGCCTATGGTAATTAGATTTGTTGTAGGGTAAAATTAATGAGATGGGTAGAGTTGGTAAGGAGGAGATGGATAATGATTGAGTGAATGATTGTAGAGCTTGTTGTGATGGAGATGGAAGTATTAAATGGCACACCTAACCCTAATAAAAGTTGGAATAAGCCCTATCCGGACTCCTCTCTACTCTCTACCAACGTTTTAACTTAAGTTGGAAGCTTTATTAGGCTGTGACTAAGAGATGGTCTTTGGCTCTATGGGTTTGGGGTTGAAAGGGCAAAATCGACATTTACATAAGGAGGCTAAGCGGTCGTATTCGGTTGGTGAAAGATGGATGTAACATGTAAGTGAGGGTTAAGTTCCTTGACGTTTAAATGAAGAATCCAATGTGAATGTCCTATTCTCTCCAATCTCCACTACTACTACTAATACCAGAAAATCTTGGCTTTGTGGCTTTGCCAACCGCATTGCATAGGTGTCCGTTTACTTCTTCTTTTCATTTCCATCAAATTTGGGCTCCTTTCTGCATTGGGCTTTCGTCCTTAAGGCCCAAAACGTAGGCCCACTAATGCTTCCACCACTCTTCATGGCTTTTGTTTAACAATAGGTTTAGACTAGTATAGGACCCGTGCCTTGCACGGCGGTGATGTTTTTAAATTGTTTTTTATGATAATAAAATAAATTTAAAAAATTTGATTAGGTACTAACCTTTTCTTAAACTGGAGAAGTTCTAGAACATTATCATCTTCAATGAAAAGTCGAGTTCCACCTTTAACATTGACCAATTTATATTTCTCTTTAAACAAAAAAATAAAAAAGATTAGCAAAAGATTAAAATTAGATTCAGTTATAGAAGAGCAAGTAAATATTATAATTGGATGATAAGCAAAAAAATCACTATCGTTATAAAGAGCTAAAAAAAAAAATTGGATAAGCAAAATTACGTAAATATAATTACAACCACTCGGATCGTGTATAGATAAACAAAAAAATTATGTAAATATAATTATGGACGCTCACTATCGTGGACTTTGATTTTTGTAAATTGGATGATAAGTACAACCACTTGGTCTAATTCCTTCTCCTTTGATGTAGAATTAATATAAGGCATAACTTAATCTGCATAGTCATCCCATAAAGTGCAAGTAATAACTTCCTTCCTGGCATAATTATAAGAACAAAATTATTTACTTTGACGATGGCATAGACCCCAATAATTTTATATGACAATCAAATAGACAATTATCACCATTAATACCTTAAATTCTGAAGTTGAATATCTATCCTTTTATGAGTCTTTTCATCATTAGACACGGGACATTCAATCAAATCTTCAATCCCAACCATATGACCAATGACATCTGTGTATAGAAAAAAATAAGTTTATTATGTATTGTTTCAGTTATATGTATTAAAAAAAAGATAATAAATTTAACAAAAAAAATAGCTTACCAACAAAATAGCTATCATCAATCGACTTATTTTTGATGAGATCGAACTCCACAAAATCAAATGCATTATGAGGGATTGAATATTCTTTAACTTCTATCATATTGGTGTTCATAAAAAACATCAACTTGAGAGGAAGATTACTTAACGATAGGTCCCGCTATTATTATGCAAACCGAAGTTTGATATACAATACATGCGATCTTCAACCAGCGTGTCAAAGAATTTCATCCATGTTTTTTTTATCCAAGCATGAATTTTATTTCCCTATAAAAAAAGAGAATGAAATTTAGAAATTCTAACCTCTTTATCTATAAAAATTAGCTCTTTCGATAATATTTCATTATTAGTATTAACGGCGTTCCACATCTTCAAGAGACGACCAAAATTGTATATTTTTTGTTCCTTTGATTGGTAAGCTCATGAAAAGAGTGGATCTCCATAGTAGCCTACAACAACACCAATAAGATTTTAAAAAATAAACAAAACTACATCATATATAAATGACGATGAAAAAATATATAGCTTTGATTGACAAAGTTATCTCAAAAACAATTGGGAACTAATGGTATGGAAACACGTAAATTAATTGTAGAAGAATGAGTGAATGAGAGGTGTATTTATAGGAAAGAAGTTCTAGATGGGTAAGGATTAGGAAAATATTTAATAAAGATATAATTAAGATATATCTTACCTAAAAGATAAAAAAGATAAAATTTCCATATACTTATTTACATGTACCATGTACATATCTATGTACATACATGCTAATTGTACCATGCTAGCTAATGTTACGTACATGGTAAATTGCTAAAAAGATAAAATTGTATATTTTTCTACGTAAATATCACATTACAAAATATTAAATTGTATATTGTGGAAGTTCTAGATGAGTAAGGATTAGGAGAATATTTAATAAAGATATAATTAAGATATATTTTAGCTAAAAGATAAAATTTTCATATACTTAATTACATGTACCTTGTACATATCTAAGTATGTATATGCTAATTGTACGTACATGGTAAATTGCTAAAAAGATAAACTTGTGTATTTTTCTACGTAAATATCACATTACACAAATTTTAAATTGTATATTGTTTTTACGTAATACAAAATTTACATAATTTTTTCAATTTAACAAATAACAAAAGATAAAATTTTCAAGTACAGAGTAGAAAGATAAATCTTCTAATTTAATAGATGATAAAAGATTATTTTTTGGAAAAGATAAAGACTGTACATGCTAATTGTAAATTTCCCAATTTAATAGATGACAAAATAATTTAAATAAAATATACTATTTTAATAAAAGGGGTGATGTGGTGCAATATGGTGGCGGAATTTGCTTCCGCTTTAGTATATAGTAATAGATGTTTAGATTGTGGTTTTTGATGGAGAAATTTATGATGGAAAATGGTGGACAACAATTTTTTTATTGTTTGACTGAGTTTTAGGATGAGTTTTAATAAAAAAACTTAGAGGTGAGAGGATGAGAAAATGAAACTTACAAATGAATGGGATTTGGTGGGAAAGTGAAATACTTACTCTAAAATAAAAAGGTAAAATAGAATTAATTCACATTTTTGAATCAAAACGTGAGTGTATCTGTAACCTTCTCATCCTTTCTCATATTTCATCATCATTTATTTTCTCACCAATTCACAATTGTCAAATAGGTTGTAAGAGTTGACCAATTCGACATTTGTCAAATCGGTTGTAAGAGTTGACCAATTCGATCGGTCATTATTGCTCTATATACGCTCGGACTTCATGAACTCGTCTATGAGGTGACCCTCTTAATATTAGTCTCTTCATACATGAAGCTACTACGGTTTTAAAAATCGCATCTCCTAATCAAATACATGGGGAGTCAAGAAAATTGAATATTTTTTTATCTTTACAATTTTTGTAGAGTAAAATGCAAAAAACAACCTTTTAAATCCGTATTTATAGCAAATCACTCATTAAGTGTAAATAGTATGCTAACTTATACTACTCCCTACTACGTTCATTGTCTTTTGCTAGTTCGTTTTTTGTTATATCATATTGAACCATAATGGTGAGGATATAGTCTCCAATTTTAAGGACCAATTTGGTTCCGGAAACACATAACATGGTACATGCTGTGATGTAAGTGACTCCTAAAATGTCTAGCAAGGGAAAAAAGACGTAAAGACGTCAAATTTTCCACATTGAAATGAAACCTAGCTAGGATATATATGGCATTCATTCGCAATATGGCACACCAAGGAAATACATTGCACAATTCACATCATTGTCTTGAAGCGTAGAATACTTCAAGGAGAGATTGAAGCTAGCTAGGCGAAGGCGCGAAGGTCTCACGTATACTACATTGACATCACTTCATGTCTTTGTCAATGCCTTGCTCTTGGAACATTTTTCGGCCGCGTTCTAAGAGAAGGAGACATGCATCTTAGGTTCTTATTCTCTAAGCGTTTCTTCTCCCTTCTAACCAAATTCCCATCTTGCTCAACCATGGTTGCCTTCAAAGTTTCAGACAGCATACAGCTACACTTTGATCCTGTCAAACAGGACTAAACCAATTCATATAATGCACATTTTTTGAAGCATTACTCAGTTTAAAACACAGATAGTGAAAGGAAAAGACCTATAGTGGCCAGCCGATTCACCCACTTCGGTATCTTCTTCCCCGTGAGCTTGTAGCACACATCCTTGCAGAAGTGATTGCAATTCTTGACAATCAAATGGTAACTATCTCCATTGTAGCCACACGATTGTCGTTGCATGAACTCTCTAGCCTGTTTCCGGTCTAAACTCGTCGTTCCAATGAATATAGATTTCCTAAACCTGAAGCCAGGGTAACAACGTGGCTCTACCTCAAACACTCCACTTGTGGGGAAATCATGGGCTCCGAACGCGTACTCTACACCATGAACTGCTCAGAAAAGTTGTAAGCAGATCAGTCAAGTACTTATAGATAACCTTTTACTTGCAAAATTGATTGGTTTTTTCATAAAGACTTGGCGACATACGTTGTACACCAGAGTGAAAAATTCCTAAGCCAGCCCAGTAGAGATAACCGTTGATAGGCGTTAAGTCGTATACGTTTAGATAGACGGGAGTTTGAGCAGAACTACAACCAGATGACCTTGTTTTTGAGCACAAGGAAGATAGATTGGTGGATAGCGAGTTGCCTCTGAATCGTAGAGGAGGTAAAATGGATTTCCATCCCTTCTTTGTTTTCAGTTTCATTCTACATATTACAAAAAATTTAGTATGTCAAATTCCAGTACATAAATGGTTTCCACCTTGATAGACAATATGGCATTCTTCTATGATCAGGCAACTTCATCAACAGAGTATTATGATGGTAAGAGTAAAGAAGAGGGAAGAAGAATAACCCACGTGGAAGATGTTACAGAGGTCCAAGGCCGACGATATATGGCTCGATAGCAATGCAGACCTGAAAACAAACACCAAAGAGATGGAGGATAAGAAACTTGAAGAAAGATAGAAAACAGAATCCTCTGAAAAGGGAAAATACCTTATCAAAATATGCGTATCTTGTGGGTTTGGTTTGTGAGATTGGTTAATGAAGGTCATGCAGAAAGACAAAGTCAAGAAGGCCAAAGGGAGAAAGGTAATTTTTCGACCAAAAAAAAGAAAGGTAATTCAGAGGAAGAGACAGAACACGAGGGTCCACATGTTGCTCTGATGATAGACGCTGCCTTAAAAATGTCTTCTTTCTTCTTCTACTTGTTCCTTTCTTAGAGAAGGCAGATTAAAGGCTCAGTAGGAAAGAAGAAGAAAGCATTAATAATGAGGTGAAACAAACCATGAAAGGGGGCTGTTGAGTGTGTTGACTTCTTGTGTTCAACACCCGCCCCCTACTACACTACTCCCGCCAAAATGTGTACATTAATTAAGCTACACAGATTCTTACATGGAATCATGAAGGTCCAAATGCAAACTCTAGTACCATGACTTTTTTATCTTGACAAAAGGGTTCTTATAAAAAAAATAGAAGAAGGCATAATTGAGAGGCAGTTATCACTGTCCTAATTAACTCATAAGCATGAATATGTGAGTGGTTGATAAAGGCATGAAACGACCACAAAGCAGAAGACTTATTATAATGTAATGCAGGAAGTTCTAATATTTAAGTGGAGGGAATATGATGGTTAAGAATAGTGGATGTGGACAAAAACAAACCAACAAGACCAGAACCAACAAATCCAACACACAACTAGCTATGCCTATGTTATCAAGTCCTGTCCTTAATTTGTCGATTTGTTTTTTTCTGGATAATTGGATTTCAGTCTTTCTTCCCCGGTTCAGTTTTTACTGGACCACTAATCTAATCCACTTTGATTAAGTTAGACGCATTGTTTTCATATTGATTTAATTACTTATTGTTCCGAAATGAGAACAGTAAACAAAGGGGATGTAGCTCAGATGGTAGAGCGCTCGCTTAGCATGCGAGAGGTACGGGGATCGATACCCCGCATCATCTCCATGCTTTTTTCAAATTTTCCCTTCAAAACCGACATGTATGTAATAGCCTATTACATCAATAATGTTTTTTGACAGCAGCAATAATGTTTTTTATATACCATTTCTCACTTTAAAACCCTCGGTCATAACAAAAATAACTTGGCAGTATCAAAACCTATGAAATATTGTAGCCACATACAACTTGGTAATGGCGGTGTGTTGTATTGTACTAAGGTATTCATCAGCAGTGGATAAACACCATTTGAGGGAGAAACATCTTTGTGATTATGTAACAACTCCTACTCATACATTTGACTAAACGTAATATACTGGCAAATCGTGATATGCAGACGGCTACCACTAAACAATCACTCCAAAAAAGCAGCAACAAAACAGAACACAACTAAAAACGGCATCTGAGGAACAACTGCACATATGAAACAGAAGAACAGACACCAACATCACTTCAACTGAACTCACAAGCCGCATCTTGTTGCACTACCATATTGAACCATCCGGGAAGGAATCCAATGCATCTTGCTTCCCGTTAACGTAGTACTCAACAACCGCCTTCATCCTTTCCAGCTTCTCAGGATGGTAATTCACATGAACAATCACAGGCTTAAGTTTCTTAAGGTCAGCATTTTTCCTAACAGTCTTGAATAACACTTTGCTGTTCATGAACATGTAGAAATCCATGGTCCTCCTAGCAGCATGAAGCCCTTCATATCCGGGACGTGAAGGAAAATACAGCTCCTCATTGAAAACAGCTTGGTCCCACGCATTTGTCTCCAAAGAAAGCCGCTTGGCTACGCGATCCAAAAGCTCAATAGCAGGAATTGTAGGCCTAATGTAGAAAAACCCAGAGTTATAAACCCAAATCCTCATTGTGTGAGCATATCTAGCCCAACCCATAGCTGGTTCATCGAAGACATCATTATAACCATAAGCCGTATGGTTATCATGCCCGTCTGTCATAGACTCTACATCTGAATCCCTGTAAAGATGATCAAATGGGTTCTGCAAGTAGACTATGTCAATATCAGAAAGAAGAACACTGTAGCCTAATTGCAGGAACTCCCTCAAAACACGAAACTTTAATCCAGAAACAGCATGGTTTCCTCCGGTTCTGGCAATGGAGTCAATTCCTTCATCAGGGTCCCGCTTATACACAGGAACATCGTTTGCTTTACAGTACCGTTCAATTTCATCATCTAAGGCCACAACCAGATAGTTAGGTATTCCTACTTTCTTTATGTTTGTAAACCATATCTCTAGCATCGGCTTTACGTTTGAATTTGCCAGCGCAACAATGACCTCATTTTTAACAGCAACATCCTTTAAGATTTTAGCCAGCCTGGGATTCACAGATTCATCAGGGAGTACTGTTGGGTTAGTTCTTAGAGCCTTGACGGTGCCGAAAGGCCCAGCTTTGGGCTGCTTACCCAGTAATAAGAACTGCTTCTGGGCATTGTCTTTCCTTTGCTCAGCTAGCCTGAGCTTCTCCTTCAGCTCTCTGATTTCATTGTTCAGTTGAGCATTCTTCTCACTCAAGGCTCTGATATCGACCTTCATCATGTCAATCCTCTCACTTGATTCACATTCTGATGAGCTAACCTATAACATGGACCAACCAAAGCACAATTCAGTCAAATGAGAGGCTTGGAAGAAGATAGAAACAGCAAGGCAATTCATACAAAATAAGAACTTCTCATTCTCCAAATGTCAGATGTTATTAGATTAAATTCAAACCCTAACAACCCAGAAGCTACAAGAAAACACAAAAACCAGGGAAAAAAGGGCAACCTGAACAAAGTTTGATGATTAGGGCTCAGTAACATCAAATTCAGGCAGCAAAGAGTAATTGCAGAGGGAAATTGGGAAACCTGAATTGCTGATTTCTGATGAGCATCGGAGGGTGGATTGGAGACGAAGAATCCATATGGATACAAGAATGCGAAGAAGAGACCAACCAGAATCCCGATCGTGACGGCCATGACGATCCGAGGGATGCGAAGAGGGTCCTTGGTGGCGTATCTCTTCATCGATTCTCTTCGCCCACCTATCATTTTCGGTTCGTAACGTCACCTTCCAACTGAGAAGAAAGTGAAATGCCTAATCTTTCCACAAATCGAAACACAGAATCGATCAAATGGGAGAAATTAGTGGGTTGTGTTTACAAACCCTAGCTGCACTCTCTCCTTGTGTTCCAGAACGAAGAAGAGAGGCACAGAGGTCAGGCAAATCAGAGAGATCTTTGTAATTTATTATCGATCACTCACAATCTTACTATATTGTGGCTCCAATTACTGATGAAGATATCATTTTCCCTTTTGGGATGATTCCGTGCCTTGTCGGGAGTCAGTAATTCTTGAGTTCGAAGGCGTCGGACTGGTCTAAAATCTCAATGGAATCAGTGTCTTTGTGACTGCTGTCGTGCGAATCCTGATTTAATTTCCTCATCAATTTCCTTTTCGTTTTTTTTTTTATCTTTAATATTGCAAACAAACTTAACAAAGTGCCTCAAATGTTCTACTTGAATTACAAGCATTTTTCCTAAGAACTGCTTCTGTTTGGTAAACTAAAAACTAAATTCGTTGATTAATACATTTACGGTGGTATATTTTGGATAAATATACTGTAAAATTATAAGGTGTGTTTGCATGATCTACAACTCTTAAAACAAAGTGATTGTTTGAAGTTGTTTTGAATAAATTAACTAAAATGTACAAAAATATTATCATGGGTCAGACCTTATAACAGTTATAACTAGTTTTTTTTTAATGTATTAAATACAATTCAATAATCTACTTCAGCTCCATCTCATATTTTAACTAGTTACCTAATTACCACTCCAATTTTAATTAATTGGCAAGACTTCGCCAGCTCTTATTAGTAACTTCGTATAGTATGAAGTTATGAACAGGTAATGGAAAGACATATCAATGGAGAATAGTTACTGTTTAGTGTTTACCTTCAATTAGGATTTCAGTATATTGTTAACATTTTGACACTAAAATATCAAAAGAATATGTTATAAGCCCATTCCGAATTTCCAATGGGATATTAATCGACTTCAAGAGGATAAATCATGTATTTGATCTAAACCCTCAGCTGGAAACAACACTAAAACTCCTTAATTTAATTAGTACAACAACTAAAATCCATCCGTGATACAATTCAAATACCTTTCCAAAGACATCAATGCGCCCTGCAAGCTATAGCTCTTGTGCACACAACTGACACAAGCACAATATTTGGGGGATAAGAGTAGGAATCGCAGGTTTTCAAAGCTTCCGAGGATGCCAAACAATCCACAAAAACCTGAGCAGGCTAAATACGATTAGCCATGAGCCAAACCATTTGCCCACTTCAACCAATGGCATGAAAGCACTCACAACCTTTACAAACTAATCAGAAAAATTGATTCACATCAAACCAAAAACAACAGATTCAACAAAATGAGGGAAAGCTGAGGGAAAAAAACACAATGGAAAGCATCAGTCTTTACACCCAAAACTGAGTTGTCATCAATAAAAGGTTTAGGAAAGCTGAGGGAAAAAAACACCAAGTTCAACACGCATACAAAATAATCCATGAAAAGATGATTCAGATTCAAGCACTTCTGCTGAATTTTCTAAGCTTACTCCTATTACAGCAATAACCAAAAAAAAAAAGTCAGATATAAAACAAGTTTTGAATCTGAACATTAGCCTGAACCAGGCTAGAAACAGTTCTTAGAGTAGTACCAAAGGTGCACCTTCCCACCTCCATGATCAAACATATGAAAAGCAAGCCTTATATCAGAAGCAGCAACCACCAGAAGAGAATCTTGAGAACACTTGTCCACACAACTAAATTTTCCACTTCCATTGTCAATCTTCAACACAAACAACAAAAACCCAGCATAAGCATCAGCTAAGCTTTGGAGATAGTATAACGCACAGCAAGGTTAAAAGGAAGAGAAACCAAACCTCAATAAGAACTTTATGAACATTTTGGGGCTTTTTGAACATGATCCTTGGCGCAGAGCGCCGTCTTAGTGCCAGTGCAGGCTCCATTGCCCCTTTCCTGCACCAGCGACTGGCACAAGTTGATTAATTGTCAGTCAGATTCTTCATATAATTCCCCATCATCAGAAAACTCATCAAAGGTCCTCATATCAAGTTGGTAACGAAGAATGCCTCCAATTCCACCAAATCCCCTGCAAAACTGTGAGCCTTCTTGAGATTTGTTGGTTACAAACTCAAGTGTGCAACCAAACTTCCTATAGTTATTTGCAAACCACTCAAGAAGGGACATCTGTTCCTGAACCTCCAGCTCAGCATTGGTTTCTGGGTCCCGGAAATTGCTCTGATCAGCATCTTGTTCTTTGTTCAAGTGTTTTATGATAATCTCACCAGTGACACTATGTTTCAGCTCATATCTGGTAATATCCAGATTTTCCCATACGATAAGGGTTTCAACAGCACCCATCTCAAGTGCTTTGAGAGTATCCTCCACTCCAAAAACATATTTCCCAGTGTCCTGACTTATCTCCTCAAAGTACTTTCCAATCAGCTTCTTCTCCTGAATAAACTTCACGTTGGCAAGGATCTCAGCAGATAGCTCAATAGCCTGATTGAACCCATTTTCTCCTCCATACGAAACATCTACCACATTCAGTATCTTTGCCTGAAGACGAGGGTCAAACATATCTGACTGACTGAGCTCAGTCTTGAAGTCAGCTGACCCAGCAAGTATGAGTCCAGAAACATTAGGCTGACTAGTGGCAGGATTGATGTAAAACTGTGTGGCTAGTTCAGCTGTCTTCCTCACATAATTATGACGCTTCTCCATTCTCAGACGAGCAAAACGCAAAGCTGATTGTCCTCCACGTCCGTGCTTCTTTGGAAGGTCAACGGAGAATTTATGAAGCACCTCTCTTGTGTTACCACTGAGTGTCCCAAAAAGAGTGCCATTACCGTCCATCACAATGAAACCAAATTTATCATCTGATTCCAGCAGCTCATTCAGAGCTTCAGTGTGAAACTTGTTGTCACAGAGGTAAAGAGATGCATTTATGGGTTTGAATGGCTCAAAGTCGATGGTAACTTTCTTTTCCTTCCCATCATCAGTCACAATGGTTCCGGTGTACAGAACAAGCCCATTAGGAGGCACCTTGTTGTAAAGCTTCAGCCTTTGCTGTGCAGATGTGATTGCACCAAGGACAGATTGGCGATTAACCCTACTCTTAATGTTGGACGCAGTGCCATATTCATCTCCCAACATTTTTGCAGCTCGGGATACCTGATCACGTGGAGGGAGGATGAGAGATATCATGCTGGTGCCATTTCCTCTAGCCGCTTCCAAAGCTTTGATCAACTTCTTGATCTTCCATATCTCAATGTTCTTGTCAGTGTCATGAGCGTCAGCCATCGGACCAGATTATAAGTCTTCACAAACTGTCAATCAATAAATAAAGAAGTTAAGCCCGGTTATCTACGAGTTTTTAGTTATGGTAAGAAAGAACTGGACTTGATGATGAGCAGTAGTGGTGCTCGTATAGTGATACTAATGAACATGCAAATGTGATGCTATCATATTCCAAAAGAGTCAGAAAGTCCGTAAACTAGTTGAGAATTGATGTGCTTAACCAGAATTACATAGATGAACGTATATGTACAATAACTTGAAGCATAGACAAGGTTTGAAAAAGAATAATGAGAATTTCAATCCTTTTGTTTCCTTGCCCTCTATCACCACAACACTTTTATTCCCATAAATAAAACTACAAAAAAAAACCTAATTCGTAACCAAATTTCCTTCATCGAGTACACACTAATGGAGAACTCATACAAGACCACAACTACTAAAGCATTCAGTTCAATATTGACAGAGTAACAGCTAAATTTTAATAGATCAAATAAGTAAAATAACATCAATCAGCCAACAACTCCATTCATATTCCTCAAACTTCAATCAGGAAACCAAAGATTCAAGCCTCCCTCTCAAAAGAACAACCAATATAAACAAAACAACACAAAACAATTTCTAAAAAATAACACAGACTAACGAAAACCTCAGACGGACATCACACAAGGGTATTCAATAACCTCACAGAGATTCCAAACACAACAGAAACAAACCAGATCCAAATCATCACCGAAATTCATCAGAAGGCGACCTAAGCGCAACACGTATAAAGGAGCAACCAGGGGAAAAAAGCACCTAGTAGACCTAGTCCACCTCAAAGCAGAATCAATCGTAAAATCGTATCAATTGAAAGACAGATACGAAAGGGCGAGAAAGAGAGAGGATTCGATGATCGGAAGACGTTACCAGTCGGAGCAAGAAGCCGAGAAATATAGAGAATCCACAAGTCGGTCGCAATTAGAATTCGCTACGCCCCTCTACCTCAAGTTCTGAATCGAGGGATAGCAAAGAGCAAGACGATTCCTTTCTGCTTCCAAGACGCCCACTCTCTCGATTTCTGCGGCCGACCCTAATATTTTTTTGAGCCCTTTTCCCTTTTCCTTTTCGCTTTATACCAAAAAAATAAGATATTTGAAGGGCGTTTTCGTCAGACGAGGTCTACGCCAATTGACGGGTGCAATTCGACCTTGGGCTTTAGCCGGGTCCGTCTGAACCCAAAATCTATCTATTTATCAATCTATCTATTTATCTATCTATCATCATATCATATGGGCTCAAAAAAAAAAAATCATATCATATCTATATAATAAAGCGGATGTTAGGAATACTAATATTTAGCATGACACGTGTTACCTTCTCATTGGATCATATCATCCATCTTCATTAAAATAATTTAATTTTAATTTAATTTGTTTAATTGGTTGAAATTTCATTATAGATCATTAGAACTCTTCCATTTTAATTTTTTTCTAAAAACATTTAACCTTTAAATTTTATACATAATTTTAATTGCCACAATAAAAAAGAAATCATAATTTATAAATCATGATCATAATATTTTACCCATTTAATTAAATATCATATTAGCTTTAAATTATTTTTCGTAATTTTATTATGATATTTTTTTAAATCATCAATGGTAGCAAATTCTACCACTATATTTAAGATATTCATTCTATTAAAATAATATATTAAATAAATTTTTACTATCATATCATATTAAAATATCAATAAAAAAAAAGTAGATTTTATCTTTACCATATACATCACTAATATTGCATATTGATTACACTTTAGAAAAAAAGAAAGATAGATTTCTTAATTAAGATAATAATTCATTAACATATTTCATTACATATTTATATATTTATTATTTAATTATTTTTCAAAAAAACAATAACATATATAAGAGATAATTCGGTTATCTATTTAAGTTACTAAATATTATTTATATCTTTAGTATTATAATATATTAATCTGAATTTTTATTTAACTTATTGATTTTATTATATAAGTTAGTTTACGTAATTTTATTTAAATGCCAAAAGATTTGTATTAATCGTTAATAAAATGTGATAATTTTTTCTTATCTTATGTCATTTTTCCTCAATTATTTAAATTTATGTTTATGTATGTATAAAAAGTAAATATATAAATAAAATTTATTTATATATATGATGATATACAAGAATTATGTCATTTTGTAATCCAAAAAATAAGCGTTGTTTAAAAACAAAGTATACATATGATAATATTTGTAATTGTTATAGTAAATTCATATACAAAGCAATAAATAAATAAATAACATCTTCGTACAAGGTATGGGTCATCTGCTAGTATAAATATAAAGCGAATAAGCGATCGAGCCGAGGAGATTGAACCCAGCTCATTCAGTTCGGCCTGAGTAACGTTTTCTCACTGTTTACCTCCACGAAAATGGGGTGAAAGTATTAGGAATTTTAGGGTTGTTCGACCGGACAGGAGCGTAATGTCCAATCCTGGTCCGGACCGGTTGACCGTAATTTTTTTTTTCGATGGACCATAAATTTTGTAATATTTGAAATATGGACCAAACTTATATATTTAATTTGGTCCAGATTTGAAACATAAAGTCCAACTTATATATTTTATTATAGATGTTAAAATGTTAAAAATCGGTTACGATTTGGTCCATTTATTGATTGTAAAGACCGGCTAAAATGTTTTGTTGTAGATTTGAGCTATCTTAATGGTAAAAAAAATGATTAGATTACAATCTTATTGTCTTTTGAATTGTAAATATACCATAAGTGATAAATTTTGATTTTATATATCAAACATAAGTATTAAATGGTTTTTATAAGTAATTTTGAAAAGTATATGTATTCTAGTCTAATCCAGTCCAAATCGTAATAACTGCGGTCCAGTCTAGTATTAGACCAAAACCCAATTTTTTTTAATACATGGACCTTGGACCAGACTGTCTCGGTCTTGGACCACACCATAGTATTCCAGTCCGATCCAGCCCAATTCGGTCCATGTTTGCACAACCCTAAAGAATTTTATTTATTTTTTGGTCAAAACCTACAGAATTTTATTGGTTTAGGAAAGATGAACGAGAAAGTGACGAATTCATGGGAAGACAAAGCTTGAAACAGCCAAAATGCATCTCATCTTTTCTTTTCTTTTTTATAAGGAAATGAATTAATGTCAGCACAAATACTACTTTGGCTCGCTTAGAGCATCCACAAGGAATGAGAGCTAGTTACTAACCAGCTCTACAGAAATTAAACACAAAATTATCATTACAATAACGGTTTTACTATTGTGTGCCCTTAGGGTACACCATAAACATACTTAACCAGGAAACTAAACCCTAAAATCGTAAATAGTGAACTTGTTAAAAAAAATAAAAAATCCCAAAACAAGGAAACTAAACCATAAGGTTCGTTTGGTAACCATATGAGTTTTCAGTTTTTGGTTTTCAACTCATAAAAATAAAACAAAACCTGTTTGGTAAAACTGTTGTAAAAATGAAAATCCCTTTATATTTTCAAAACGCAACCCTCAAAACCCGAAACTACAGTATCATGTTTTGAAAAAATAAAGTCATATTCACTTTCATCGATACTATCACTGATATTACATTGACTGTCAGTCGCCGTCGCCGTCGCCGCCGTCGCCGCCACCGCCGCCACTACTGCCGCCACCACCATATCCATCACCGTCGCTACTACCACCGTCACCGCCGATCATATAAACCATCATCATTACATTATCTTCATAGTGTGCCTTGCACAATTAAATACTATAAAAGCCGGCCGATTTTGAGCCACCATGTTGTTAACAATTTTACATGTTTTATTTTTTTTAATTATCTAATCTTTAATTTTATCTTTTTTCTTACCCATCTAATATCTATCTTTAAAGTCATACTATTTATCTATAAAATTTTCTTAATTATCTAATCTTTAATTTTATCCTTTTTCTTACTCATCAATCTATCTTTAAAACAATACTTTCTATCTTTAAAATTTTCTTCTATAAAAGATAGATATATTAATTAACTTATCTTTTCAAGTACCATTTTAATCTACTTATGTAAGAAGTAATAAAAGAAATTCGAATTTTAAAAATAATTTTAAAATGGAAACCCCTTTTTCTTAATAAGTTATTATTTTTATCTTTGATAATAAATCAACTTATATTTATTAAATTTTACTTAAATTAAACATTATCATGTCCCTAATAACTTAGCTTTTATCTCTCATAATAAACAATTAAACTTTTTTCATGTTATTTTATTTAATCTAAACATTCATTATTATCAATTTATGTAAATGTTATTTTTTGAATTTTAATATAATATTGTATCCTTTTTTATATATTCGTTATCTTTTTAATCTCTTTATGTAAGAAGTAATTTCAAAAAATTGAATCCAAAATAATTTAAAAATACAAGACCTTTTTATAATTAAGTTATTATTCTTATATTTAATATTAAATCAATTTATATTTACTATCTTTTAATTAACTTATATATCATCATTTTCATAATAACTTAGCTTATATCTTTCATAATAAAATAATTGTTGATTAATATATTTTATTTCTATCAATATATAAAGTCATTAGAATCATGTTGGACTCATTTTATATTTCTAAATTGGGATATTATATTTTAATATTTTTAATTAAATAGCAATCCATAGTAAAGATATCTCATAAATTATAGTATTAAAATAAAAAAAAGATCAAACCAAAATAATCAATTAAAACATCTCAATTTATATTATATTGACTTAATTATAGTGTCTTAAAATTGTGATAATAGGGACAATGATATATATTAACCATTAGAGACAAGTTTTGAAAAATGAAAAAGTAAGTAAATTTTATTTACTAATTTTTTTAATAATGAGAATATATTTTATTTTTTTATAATCTCACACTCATATGTTGCGGTACTACAAATCTGAAAAAATAATCTTTTCGTCTAGAAAAAAATAACATTTTCTTATGCTAAAATTTTCATTATATGTTTTCACTTATTAATATCCTATTTATAATAAAAATCTATCTATACTATATATTAAAGCCGGAGAATTTCAAGCCCCCACGTTAATTCTGGCCCCACCACATGTTAAATTCATTGTAAATCAATTACCTATTCTCATATGTATCTTTCTACCAAAAAGAAATTATGGCCCCGCTTAATTTTAAATTTTTTTTTCACTCAAGTTAGATAATAACAATTTTATATCTTTTATTTTCCTTAATTATCTAATCTTCAATGTTATCTTTAAAACCTTAATCACCATCTTTAATTATATTTTCTTTAAACAATTTATCTTTTATAGAGTATAAAATTAAGTGATGGGTGATTAATAAAAGCACAAAATATAGAATCAATAAAAAAACAAAATATATGACATAAACAATGATGGAAACAATTGAATGACAATAATATGAAAACGTAAAATAAAATGAAAATTATGGAACATAATATTATATATGCATGATTCACTACAATAATATCCATCATATGAGTTCATGTCAAAATATATTATGCATGACTCAAATAGATAATATTATGACAATTGATTTTATCTTTTATAATTTTAACAATTGATGTGAAAGTGAATTGTCTTTTATTATATGTCCGTTTTGATATGTTAGTCATTGGCCGCTTGATTCTTTTATGGATGGATGGATGGTTAATATCTTTTATTGGGTTTATGCTCTATCTTTTATTTTCCTTAATATCCATCTTTAATTTTATTTTCCTTAAATAGGCCATCACAACAATTTTGAATTTTGGCAGTTTAATAATATTTATTTTATTATTTATTCCTATAGAATCAATAGGCCTTATATTCTATTTTTTGTATTTTAATAAAACAATTGGAAGTCATATAACTAACATTTATTTAATTAATTTTGGAATTCATAAAACTTTAAAACTTATTTAAAAACTTTTATTCTGACCCCACCCTATATTTGTTTATAAATTTTTGTTAACAATTTCTATTAATTTCCTAATATTTTCTATATCAATTATTTTCTAGATTCAGCATATTATGATCCTTGAAATATATTATATTTTAATAAGATATTTTTGGTCTATTCATACATATAGAGGCAAAATATTATTCATTAAATATTATGCTTAAAATACCTACACGTTTAATTTGGGTATATCAAGCTGGTATTTTGCATACTAAAATATAAGTAAGGATAAATTGCACAATAATGTATTTTATTGACTATAAAATATAAGTCCATGATTTGTATAATAATATATTCTCAATCAATTATTAGAAATTAAAATTTTCTAATATTCCATGAAACCAAATTATATCAATCCATTAATGACAAATAATTTCTTATATGAAAATATACTAACAAACATGTTAGTAATATTAATAAGATTTAATGCAGGTGAAATTAAGTGAAATATTTTTATAATTAATAAGATTTATAGAAATCAAAAATTAAGTTAATTATGACTTATTTAACTAAATCTTTTAGAAAAATAACCAACAGTAATATTTTTTAAAATAAAATGAATATTTGAATTGATCTTATAAAATTATAATTAATTTCATGATAACAGATTTATAGATCAGTATGATTTATAAATGAATATTATACACAAATTTAGTTTATATATATTTAGGATATTTTTCAAAGATATTTTATCTGTAGCATAAATTATAAACTTATGGGACAAAAAAGATTAACAAAGAAAAATGGTGAATGTATATGATTATAAAAATACAATAAAAACAAAAATTCAGAGTGACAAATAAGTTTAACAAATTAATTATAATTTTGATTTATAAAAAAGAATGTCTAAGCAAATAGTTGAAAAAGATAGATATTAGGTGAAAAAGATAGAAATTAGAAAAAAAAAAAGATAGATGATATACAATTAATAAGAATAAGAAGACTTTAAAATTATTTTTCTAAATTTTATTTTCTTAAATGGAGTGGGGTCAGAATTAACATGGAGGTATTAACACATGATTGCATAAAGAGAAGTGAAAAATGTATATAATAAACTATCCAAAATTTATCTATCTATACAATCTGGATTTATCCTTAGAGTCTATAAATATTAACACATTAATGGATTGTAAATTGAAAATCAAGTAAAGAGAAATGAAAAGACTAAAAAGAGAAAAGGTATCAACTTCAACCCAATCAATTTGTTATTTTAGGAGTACGGACACATATGTAGAATTATATGTGAATTGATCTATGAGCAAACTCAAATCCTTATTATTTCTAAATAGTATCCACTTTAGGATTACGGGACATAAACCCAAATCCTGATTATTTGTATGTAGAGTTACGCAGGGTATCAAAACATCTTATACATAGTACGGGGTACCTCGGCGATGCATCTTATTATTCCTATTAATTTCTATTAAACGGTCAAATACCCGTACAGGGTACGGATATAAAACTAGTTATTTTAAAATGTGAAACACGAGTCATTGTCGTGCCATTACTGCCATACACCTAGTTATAATATACCTTGTGCGGGAGCAAACTAAAAAATCTTGTCAAAATGCTGCGTAATCGTATGCGTGCATAAGCAAAATGTATGCTTTCTTTGAATACACTAGTGACTAGTGAGTTTAAGGTTCATTCATAACTTCCCCGAATGCTCATAGTGATTCGGCTTCATATTAGGGAAACCATTCTTGGGTAAATTTGAAGTTGCCCGTCAAATAGCTTCTCTTTCTATGAGATGTGAAGTGAAAATGGATTATACGATCATCTATAGCAATGCTCTACGTCCTCTCCAAGTTCATTGTAGCTATGAAAATGGATTATACGATCATGATTAAAAAAAAAAAACAGGTCGAAAAGAATGTGTAATCAGGATCTTGTTGTTTGCAGGTTGCATGAGTGCCACGATCACGACCGGTGTTTTGGTATCAAGTGGACCGGTTGACCCAGGCCACAACTTCACATCTTCCAACATTAGTGTGACCTCCTTTCCCGAGATGATCGTCTCCTGCGAGGCTTCAAAGTATCCTAAACTCCGAGGCTGGCAGCATAACTTTCCCAGCAGTTCTCCTTGTCAAACTTGTGTGCTTCGTGATGATGTTCAACAACACTCTTGCCCCCATGGGAGCATGGGGTGACACCCAAAAAATATGGTGCATTCGACCTTCAGCATATTTTGTACAGCCTAGTGATGATAGCTGGGACAAAGTATTCATACGAATTATGCTAGTGTATGAGTAACAAGCTGTTCACATCCTCTGAATCGTCACGGTTAACAAGGTGAATGGGAATATGCTGAAGGCCACAATCAATAGATGCAATTTAAAAACATACGCCGCAGAGCTTCATAGTAAAAACAAGACTTCTAATGATTGACTTATTTGAAGAGGTGTGAGATACACAACCCGTCTTCAACAATGTGCATACAAGCATACATACGCAAAATCATCAAACCACATAGATATACATGATGCAAACAACCAAGCACACATCAAATGATTATAAACGTTCCGTGGTGACTGCTGTGTTGTACTGTTAGTAGCATATGTATCTATTGCATTAGGGGAAAGAAAGCATGCTCTGGGAAAGAAAGCGTGCTCATCCGAGATGACTTATCACAGATGATTTATCAAATTTATGAGAAAGCAATCGAGGCACAATCATCATTTGGTGAGCGCTAAACATGATCATTTCAACAAACTCATCTTCTTAGAGACACGCTCATCCAAGAAACTAACCGTACTTACACCAAGCGTTCGACGAAATTACACAGCCAAAGAGCAACTAAAAGGCCTAAGGGGCAGTAAAAAACCATAATAGAGTATTTTCAAACACCGGTTGAGCCAAACCCACCAGCGCCTCTGAGAGTAGAGTCCAAATCCTCAACCTCCATCACATCAGGAGTCAGGATCTTCTCGATGATCAGCTGCGCAACTCTGTCGCCTGAACTGACCTCAAACTCAACATCTGAGTGGTTGAACAGGATCACCCCTACAGGGCCCCTGTAGTCAGCGTCGATCACACCCGCCCCTACATCGATCGAATGCTTCCACGCCAATCCAGATCTCGGCGCTACAAATCAAACCACCGAATACCAGACAGAAATCAAAAAACTCCGGGATCCATGGCCGTAGAATACAAATTGGGGGTGATAAAAGAGGTGGGTGAGATATGTACCGATACGAGCGTAGGTGCCCTCCGGAATGGCGATACTGAGATCAGTCGCCACCAGCGCTTTCCCCCTCGCCGGAACCTTGGTGTCCACGGCGCTGAAACCATCACGCGATTCCGGAACAGTTTCAGAGGGGCGGAAAAAGATTGAATTCGAAGAAAGTGAGGTGCCAAGGGGAAGAAATGGTACCTAGAGAGATCGTAGCCAGCGGAGAGGGGAGAAGCCCTAGAAGGCAAAACAGCCTTTTCAGAAAGCTTCTTCACCTTGAAGAGAGGGGGAATGGAGGCGCCGTTCTGATGGAGCTTCTGGATCTTGGGGGAGGACTCCGTGTTCTCAGGGGTGCTGTTGTAGACTGGTTCACCCATTCTTGTTCGTACAAATCGGAAATTGGAGGAATTAGGGTTTGTGGGTAAGAAAGAGTTGGATTTGGGGAGGATTGGGAGGAATCGGGGTTTAAATAGCGATATCGAGGTAGGGATTATGGCGCCAAAAATTACCGCCATTTTGCATCCGGAATGTCTGCCTTTGTAAAGCCTTCTGTTCTTGAAGCTTTGCTCTGAGCTCGCTTCGCTACTTACCATAAACTAAAACTAGGCGATGATACAGTCATTAGCTGGGAAGAAATGTCATTTCAGTACACACTAGCACTAGTTTAGGTTTTCCTTCGTAACCTCTAGGCCCAAAGCCATACGTTGGCAACAGGCAGTATATACATTAGTTTTAAAGTGCATATCAGCTTAAAAGTTCAAGCTCATAAATTGTGTTTGTTTAATTGGACAACAATAACATGTATTGATGACTAGTTGTAACAGTACCTCACGTTGTGTGAGTAATGATTAAAGACAAGGGCATTGATCAGCCCAGAAACCATCAATCTGGACAACCCTCAAATTAGTAAAGCTGAATGCTTGAATCTTATTTCCCCACTATTTCAGTGTAATGGTAGGTTCCACAAGCACCAATCATCTGTATATAAATCAACGTGCACTGTGCAGAGTATATATCCTGGGGGTGGGGTGACAGTGTGCCTCTTTGGGCCTAGTGAATCCAGGGTCAAACCATGGTTAAAAGGTAAACTACATCGACAATGTAACTTCCCAAATAGTACAAATCAAGATGTCGTATGATGGGTGAATGATCATATCTCAATGTTCCAGGTACTCTCTGCAACCAATTTTGGCTTCTTTACTTCCTCAGCCAGATTCACACTTGCACCAACCTGAACAAAAAAGTAGTGACATTCAATTAATAATAGAGAATCAGTTTGGGAAAAAACTCGAGAGTAAACATGCAAGTGAGAATAACCACAAGCTCATTTATCTATATAGGCAGGGCATAATGTAGAAGATGAATAGAGTGATGTCAGTAACAGCCACCTAAATTGCATTATCAGTCTCTCCAACCTCTCTTCATATCAAGACTACATAGCAAGTCCATTCTCTAACATTACACAATCTCTATCATTACACAACACTTTCAAAGTTTCAACAGAGCCAAAAGCACAAAAGACTAGATATAGAATCTTGCAACAGCTTACAAAATTCAGTGCCTTCATTTGTGGATTAAGATAAACTCCTTCCAACCGTCTACCGAGCGGCACAATTTACAACTTAGCAAAACATCTAAAAGAGACACTAACTATAGGTCCTTGTTCGAACAGTATGTCTTGGGTGAAATCTTCAACAAGCCTAAAGGTGTGTCTACTTTCTAGGATCACTAGGTTTAGAAGGTGTACTTGTTTCTAAAGAGTATTCAGCATTGCCAACAAAATTCCATGAAAAATCATCGAATGAATGTAGTTGAATCAAATTGACTAAAAGCCTAAACCCAACATGAATTATGATAGCAGTTTTTTACAGTGGTAAGTGGGAAGGGTCAATTTAACTATAAAAGACACAGCTAAAAATGAAATTATAATCTGGCAGCTTAATTTCTCAGCTTTAAGAACACTAAACTAGCATTGGACTGGTCAACAAATGCAAGCTTTTCATTGAAGATAGAAAGTTCAATCCAGTTATAAACTGCTCACCTTAAAACAGCCATGTGTCTTGGAATTCCTAGCCCACTCAACCCCTAACACCTTACTTGAAGTATGATAGGAAGCCCTAACCACATCATCCCCGAACAACTTCCTCGACACAGCGAAATCCCAAGTGTTCTTCCCCAAATCGTATCGCGGCTCAAAGGACAAACCCCCATCGTGCAGATACGTGTACTTGAACATGCCATTCTTGGACCCCAGGGAGTGGTTGACCGAGACCTTGTTGGCCGGATCCAAAACCAGGGTCCCATCCACCATCGTCCTATTATCGTTCTTGCTGTGAATGTAAGTCATATTCAACCGCTTCTCCAAAACCCTAACCGAGCTCATGAACTGAAACCTAAAATCCTGCAAACCCCCCAAACAAGCAGCAGCCATGACTAACCAAATTCGAGCCTGAATTTCTACAATTGAGAGTTCAAAGGTCCAAATATAGACGAAAAGGAGTACCTTTTTGGGGACGTTGTAGTCGACGATGAAAAAGCCGGGCTTTTCGACGCCGACAACGAGGCCGGGGAGGGAGGAGCCGCCGGTGACGGTGGCATCGGTGAAAGAAGTGCGGAACTTGATGTCGCCGGCGGGGAAGGCGAGGGAGGAAGTGGCGGAGGGGTTGAGGCCCTTGCTGGCGTCGTAGTCGTACTTGCCCTTCACCGCCGCTTTCATTTTTTGGGGTTTTTTTTGGGCGTCTTCTCGAGAGGGTTGGAGGCGATGAGGGACCGATTTGTGTTTGGTGGGAGGTTTTCTTGTAATTTGAACTGTACTCTATCTATCTATTACTACTATATACTAAAACGGAAGTCTGACAAAAAAAAAATATACTAAAGCGGAAGCAAATTCTGTCACCATATTGCACCACATCACCTTCCTTATTTAAAAATCTATTTTACTAAATCTTGATTTTATCATAATCTTATACATACTTAATTAAGATATTAGTTCTATCTTATAATTTGAGTTGTTTATTTAATAATTCTATCCACATTTAAAATCTCTATCTTATCATTATACATATTTAATTAATACATATATCTATCATAAAATTTATTTAGAAAAAAATTCTTTTGTCATGTATAAATCATAATCATAATATTTGACCCACTTAATTAAATATCATATTAACTATAGTTTATTTTTCGTAATTTTATTATGGTAATTTTTTAAATCATCAATGGTAGAAAATTCTACCACTATATATGTGAAAAAATATTCATTATATTAAAATAATATATTAAATACATTTTTTTTACTATCATATCATATTAAAATATCAATAAAAAATTAGATGTTATATTTACCATATATATCGCTAATATTACATATTGATTACGCTTCAGAAAAAAAAGATAGATTTCTTAATTAAGATGATGATTCATTAACATTTTTATTAAATATTTTTTAATTATTTTTTCAAAAAAAATAACATATATACGAGATAATTTGGTTTTGAAACTATCTTATTAAATATCATCTATATCTTTAATAGTATAATATATTAATTTGAGTTTTTATTTAAACTTATTGATTTTATTATATAAGTTAATTTACACAATTTAATTTAAATAACAAAGAAGATTTGTATCATTTTTTTATAATATGTGATAATGCATCTTATCTTATGTCATTCTTCCTCAATTATTTAAATATATATTTATGTATGTATAAGAAGTAATATATAAATAAAATTTATTTATATATATTATGATATACAAGAATTATGTCATTTTATAATCCGAAAAATAAACATCGTTTTAAATTAAAGTATGCATATGATAATATTTGTAATTGTTACAATAAAAAAATTCATACATAAATTAATAAATAAATACACAACCTCCCCGTACAAGGTACGGGTCATCTGCTAGTTAATATATACTTCTAAACCTGAAGCAGTTAAGGGCAGTTTTGTCATTAAGATTTTATAAATCACCAACCTTATTTTTAATACATCACTTTTATACTAATTTTCTATCCATAGATACATAATAAATATTTTAAATAGATATTTATGCAATAATTATTATCTTGATTTTCTAAATAAAAAATTAAATCGGTAAATTCTGTCAATTCATACGTAACGTAATCTATCTAATAGATTGCAAGTTATCCATCTATACGTAATATCCATCTATACAAGATTTTTTTATTTATACAATCCATCTATACGTTTATCCATCTATACAAGATTTTTTGTTTATACAAAATCTCATATGTATACAATGTCTTCATTAGATCACAATTGGTCTATCCATGTATGATCAAAATCGATCAATACCATATAAATAGGTTGTGCCCTATTTATACATATATTTTCATGGTACGTGAATTCCATACGATCGATTGTCGTTTCTAGATCAAATATATCAATATAGGTATTTCGTTAATTCAGTATAGGAATACGATTATATTTTCTATTGAACTTAATAGTATATATATTCGATCTTGATTTTCTAAATAAAATATAAAGTATATATATATTTATTTATTTATTTGCAAATTTCACATAATATTGTTGTAAATTACTCTTTAATCCAAAATTTTATTTTTCTATTGCCCAAGACTAATATATATTGAGGCAATTTCTATCTCTATTTCTAACTTAATTGAATTAATATTTTTTACATGTAAATATTTAATTACACAAATAACTTAATCCTAAAATGCACCATTATCATAATAGTCTGAATTATATTTTTCTATTGCCAAGACTAATATATATTCAGGCAATTTCCATCTCTATTTCTAGCTTAATCGAATTAATATTTTTCACATGTAAATATTTAATTACACAAAATACTTAATCCTAAAATGCACCATTATCATAATAATCTGAAATATCGAATATGTATGGAGATGATTTTACAATTCAAAATTTTATAAAAAATTATCAATGTATTAAGATTCAAGAATAAAACTATTAATTACGTTGGTCTGATGAGTTGGTCATTATAATTTTGAATTAAGTACAAGGTTGAGACATTATATATGGAGAATAAATTAAACCTATTGATGGATTTGATTCACTAAGTTTGTCATTTCGAATTCGAATTGAGTACGTGTTTAGATCGTTATGTATGGAGAATAAATCAGTTAATAGGATCAGTTCTATAAGTTATTCATTTTGAGCTCGGACTGATTATAACTTTAGGTTGTTATATTTGGAGAATAAACCTATTTATGAGTCGGCTCTATACGTTGGTCATTTTGAGTTCAGTTGAGTACATGTTTGAACTATTTACATAGGGAGAATAAAACTATTAGTATGGTAGGTTTGATAGGTTAGTCAACTTTGAGTTCGGGTGGAGTACAATTAGATAACAATTTTTACATAAATGTTTATCATTAATTTTTTTTATCCCACCAATTCATATTATTGAATAGATTACTAAAATAAAGTATCCACCTAGATAACATAATTTTTATTATTAGTTTGATACATTACAATTAGATATCCATCTAGATCACATTATTTTTATACTGATTTTTTTAATAAAATAAAGTATTAAGATAAGTTGTATAAAAAAAAAATAAGTTGGAATTGCATTATATATTTTAAATTTAATTTAAAAAAGCCCCAGGCAAGGCCTGGGTTATAACTAGTTTATTACTAATTTCGAAGTTCCAGTTTTACCCTTCTTCGGGTATCCATTCCTTTTTCCTTTTTTTTCCCCTTTGTTTTTTGGTCAAGATGCATTCTTTGTTTGAAATAGATGGTTCGACCAAATTAACTATTCGCGAATAAGCCAAAAAGGACACAGCAATACCCTGCATTCAAACACGTCGCAAAATGTTACAGCATGTTGTTTGAAATAGATGGTTCAGCCAATTTAAGAAAAAAACATAAAGTATATAAGTCTTAATCCATAGAAATTGCATAATCAAATACTAGTATGTTAGAGCAAGCAACATTTAAAATTACGGCTCCAGCAAAAGTCAAGAGGGAACACGAAGCATCCCTCCTATCTTTGACATGCTAGGTGGGGAATGAGAAATGTAAGCCATTATCAATTACAGTATGTTTGCCCCAAAATAAAGCTGCAATCCGATCAAACAATCTTTGTACTAGACGAGGGGGACTACTAATCCAATTTGACTCAGGATAACTGGTACGCGTATACTGATCCGATCAAACAGTCCCACTTGGGACAATTGGTGCGATCAACATTGAGTTATGCCCCCAAACTCTAAGCTTGAATGACACTAATTTGGAGTCTATGCATTTTCAATGGACGATATATTCTCTCACTTAGATGGTTTGAGCTATGCAAACTCAAACACCTTATAATGTTATAATACATTGGGCCGTATCACATGTTCATGTTGCCCACTAGTTTTGTGTGCTCACTTGGATATACAAAAATGAATTGTGTGGAATCTAATCCTCAAAAGTAAAAAACGTGACATTTGAGACAAAACGATCTGAAGGCTGTATTTGTTTGAAGAGAAAGTGGCCTTAAAAACACAAACAGAAATCCGTTAGTTAGAAAAGTTGATGAATCCCAAGTTGTCTATTTCCCGCTAAAATCGTGCCCGCCACGACTTACACGGCCAGCTTTAATTAAGCCCCTTTCCAAATCTTCTTCTCTCCTCATTCTCTTCTTTCCCCCAACATACAAATTTAATTCAACTTCCCCCTTATTTTTCCCAGATCCATCTCTTCAACCCGAATTCTGAAAACTGAGAAAAAGGAGGGGAAGATCCGCATTTCCTTAATCCCCCTTTCCCCCTGCACATATCTATTTCTAGCTCCTCCAATCTGTTCATCGATCAAACCCACCACAAAACAAACCAAAAACATTGAAAAGAAAATATCTTTAGCTGATTTGGATTAATCTGCAATTCAAATGAGGAGATTGTGCCCTAATTTCGAGAACGAAGAGGGGCTGGAAACGGTGCTCGAGGTGCCCGTCCCCGACGAGATGTTCGGTAGCGTAGGCGGAGGAAGCGCCGCCTTACGGTGGCAGAACATGCGCTCTTGGCTCCGATCGAGCCGCTTCGGAGACGAATCCCTCAGCAATTACAACGAATTCATGCTGCTTTTGAAGCTCGTCGGATCTCCCCTCGTCACGTTTCCTGTTCAATTGGATGTCACCGGATCCTCCAATCCAATCACAAATAGCCCCTCAATGGTAACCCCCCTCATCTGTGTTCTTCTTCTTGTTGATATTGTTGCTGATTTGATCATTCAGTCCAATCCAATGATTACATACCCAGAAATTAAAACCCAAAAAAAAGAATAGAAATTTGCATATGTTTGAGGATTTGGATGATGGATGACAGGAGGCTTCAATGGCAAAGTACATATTGCACCAATACATAGCTGCAACAGGAGGGCTGTTTGCACTGAACTCAGTCAGCAGCATGTGCGCAGTAGGCCAGGTTGAGATCGTCTCCTCGAATATGCAACAGAGCGGTGCAGAGGCGAGCACGAGTGGCAGGCAGACGTGCGACGTCGGAGGGTTTGTAGTGTGGCAGAAGAACCCTGATCTTTGGTACTTGGAGCTCGTCGTCTCCGGCTGCAAGCTCAATGCTGGATGTGATGGCAAGCTTTCCTGGAGCCAGTCTTCGTCGAATCTTGCCCTCACCTCTAAAAGCCCTCCTAGACCTCTCCGAAGATTCTTCCAGGTAAACACAACACAGCAATTGTTAGCATTTTGAATTTAGAAAGTTCAACTGTGGTGTTTAATGAATATCCAACAACCTGATTCTTATGTTCTTCTATACATCATCTCCAATTCATTAGGAGAATAGTTTTATGTTTGGTCAGTTATGAATGTTGCCAATTCATTGGAATCTTGAATTCAGCTTCTACCTTGTAAAATGTGATTTTTGTCGTTGTAGGGACTAGATCCAAGGGCGATAGCTAGTTTATTCTCGGAGGCAGTCCACACAGGGGAGAAGACAATAAACGACGAAGACTGCTTCATCCTAAAGCGAGAGACGAGACCCGAAAGCCTGATATCACAAAGCACGCCCAACACAGAGCTAATCCACCACACGGTGTGCGGCTACTTCAGCCAGAAAACAGGACTGCTGGTGCAATTCCAAGACTCCAAATTGGTGAAAATGAAGAATTCTGTTGCAGCAACGGGGAAACACAACGCCGGAAAGACCATATTCTGGGAGACCACTTTGGAGACGTCGATTGAGGATTACAGGTACGTGGACGGGATCAAGATCGCGCACGGTGGGAGAACGCACGCCACGCTTTATAGGTATGGAGGCGCTTATAACCATAGAGGGAATGTGGAGGAGACTTGGAGGATTGAAGAGGTGGATTTTAACATTTGGGGTTTGTCAGTTGAGAGTTTTTTGGCGCCTTCTGAGGTACGCTTGTAGCTAGTTTTGGTGTACAGAGAAAATCAGAGGTGTTGTAATTATGTGGGTATGGAAGTAGGTGATTAACTTTCTCAAAGATATGTTAAGATTTCTGTACAGCCTAATCTTTTTGATGGCAAGTGTATGCAACTATACAGCCAAGTACTTATGTTACATGGCAAACACAAAGCTTTACATTTCTTATATTCACTTGGGATAATACCCTGATCAATTTAGATGACCAAAGTTTATTGTTCAAACACTTTGTCACTTTGAAACTTTGGGATTGTCAAAACGTGTGTACCAGGACTAATTTATCTGGTGGGCTGTCAAGATAATGGGCCGGCCCATTTACGATCAAAAATAGAACCGGACCGACCCGGTTATCACGATTAAAAACATTGTATTCTTCCGATTGAAGAGAGTAGGGTGAAACCCTAATATCTCTTGAATGACCCATATTTATATCCCCGTCTGATAGCCAGAGTACGCAGTATCCCTCTTGATTAGGTTTGCTTCCTCTTCTTCGATCTCGATTGCCGGTGTCATCTTTATCGTCTCTTTGTTTTCGCTTAATGGTTGAATCTGGTTTAAGTTGTGATTTTGGAGTCGGTTTTGAGGTGAAATGCATCTGTTTACCCACTCTTCGTAGAATACCTTGATGCGTGTACGAGGGGATAAAACTGGTGCAGAAAGCGAATTAGGTAGGCTTACCAGCCCATTGTACGATTGATATTCTTCAATCGAGTTACATTGGAGTCAAATGAACCTTCTCACATTCCAATTTCCTCTTCAAACTTCTTATCTTTTACTCGCAGACAGCTTCGAACCCTAGGTTTTGGGAATGTTTTCTATTTGAAACAAAGGTTTCTGGCAAATGATGCAAAAATGTTTTTTATGCTAAACACTGAATCTTCTGTGTTGACACAAACTCCGCTTATTATCTGATGCCATATCTTTCTTTTTCTGAATTTGTCTTGAAGCTGTTTTCGTCCAATCTCGAGTGTGCTTTCTATTGAAAATTTGTTGTTTAAGTTCTGGTCATTCTCTGTTGTAGATCCAATTGGGGTTTGGTAAATGATGTTAAATTGAATCTTATCCTACACACTGAATTCAAAGTGTTGAATACAACTCCGCCTATTATCTGATGCCAATCCCATGCAATTAGACTTCTCATTTAAGTGATTTGAAATGTTAAAAGTAATTTTTTCTCAGGTATCTGTAAATGTAATCAATGATGAGAAAATAAGCAGACGGGCGGTCTGAACTGATGCCATGTTGATTGTCTGTCATCTCTCCACAATGTGGAATTTCTCTGAGTTTTTCAAATAATCTTGCTTCATGTGTTTTCAATCTTTTTCTGCCACTATTTTGAGGTTCAATCTTTTTCTGCAATGATGATAGCTAAATTATGTCTGGACTTATGATTATCCGTGATTATGTAGCTGATAGCTATGCTCTATCTGAGTAGGATTTGAACCTCAAAATCAAAATCAAATGTTTTGCTTCTTTATTTGATATTGCAAAACTCAGGGTGATGTTTGTTATTTTTTCACTCTTCTTACTGCAAGAAAACAACCAAGACCATTGGTGCCATTGCAACTACCAAGACCCTCATCATGAACAACTAAGACCAACACATATCAATATCAATATGATCTCCTATTCGGATTAAGTTAGCTACACCATTTCCGAGTTGATATCTAGCTGTGATGTCTTACCCGTCAAGTGTCGATCCTTTCATGTTGATCCTCGTTCTTGCGTTGCTTCTATCTTTGACCTGGTAGATTCAAAATACTAATAATCTAATGTTTATTTTGCAATGGATGTAAGTTACACTTGGTAAGGTTTTACCAATTTTGGACTCGTGAGATGATATAGTGAAAATGTGAAATAAAAGTTGATGGGCTTGACGCCTAGACCATTGGTTCCATTGCAACATCCAAGATCATCAGAATGAAGTTAATGAACAACCAATACCAACAAAAATCGATATGATCTCCTATTTGGATTAAGTTAATGACTATCAGAATCCGGTGGAATTTTTTTTTTTTTTTTTTGGGTAAAAGAAACACCAGGGCTTAGAGCCCCAGGGAACTAAGTCCTGACGGACCGGGAAATCGGCCTCCCACAACGATCAAGTTCGAGCGCAGCACAAGAACTTGAAGGGGGCTCGATAATGATGTGAAAACCAAAAGCAAGGGCATGGGCATGCCTGGCGAGGGAGTCCGCGTCTTCGTTCGCTTCCCTGTAGACGTGATTGAGACGAGTACACCACTCTCGTCTAAGTAAACTCCGGCACTGGTGTATAAGACCCGATAGAGGGTGGCTCAGCTCCACCCCTTTTTCCACAAGCTGAACAGCCAAGGATGAATCCGACTCAAGCCAGACGTGGCGGAAGCCCGAGTCCTAAGCCAGCTTAAGGGCGTCAAATAATCCCCACAGCTCAGCCGCAATAACCGAGCAATAGCCAATCTTATGCGCAAAGCCCATCATCCACGCACCATCAGCATCTCTGGCCACTCCCCCTGCCGTGGCGACACCGTTTCTCGTCATCGATCCATCACAATTAATCTTGATCCAAGGGCTGATCGGTTTGGTCCATGCCACGTTAATATTGTGTGCTAGACCATGGCTAGAACAGAGCCCCCTAGCTTTCCACGAACGCTCATAATCCAAAGCCTGAGCATAGACGAAATCAGCTCCCGCGATCACTCTTCTCGTGCTCCCAAAGGCCACCTCGTTCCTCCACTTCCAAGTCCACCAAAGGGCTGTGGTGAAGATGGCTGACCATTCGACCCCATCCGTCGACCGCCAGCTGGCCATCATATTCTCCCGAAACCACCCTGCAAACGGAAGATGTTGGAAATTAGAGATAATATCCGGAATACCAATTTCGCCCCAAAACGGAGCAATAACAGGGCAGTCCCGGAATAGATGCTCGAGAGATTCCGGGCTAGACTTGCACAGCGGGCACAAGTCCGAAGTCGCCATATGCCGTCTTCTCCTTTCGTGGTTGGTAAGGATGCAGCCCTTCATGGCTAACCACGCAAAAGTCCGGACCCTCTCTTGAACGCGCAACCTCCACACTTTCTTGTACACAACACCATCCGCCCAACAAAGATACCCGCCACCGGTGATGAGATTGTAGGCCGATTTGATAGAGAAACTACCATCGGTGGAAGCTTTCCACGTCATCGAGTCATCAAGCTCCCCCACATTAGCAAGCGTGAAAGTAGCCAGCACCCGGAGAGAACTCTCGGGCAACAACGTCTCCAATCTTTCCCAATCCCAGCCGTTTTCAGAGCTCCAATAATGGCGCACCTCCATAGGCTGGTCAGCAGTAGGAACCTCAGCTGTGGCAAGCTCCAACAGGCGACCCGAGGATGTCCACTCATCCATCCAAAACCTGATCTGCGTACCATCTCCCACATTCCAGGCGCAACCTTTCAAGATCACCTCCTGAATACCCTCACAAATTCCCCGCCAAATAGCAGACGAGCCCATCCCATTAGCCCCTGACTCTCTCGTGTACTTAGAGGCCAGCAGAGATCCCCAGAGACAGTCCGAACCATGAAGAAAACGCCAACTCAGTTTGCCAATGACAGCCAGGTTCAGCTCCCTCATAGGCCGGATACCAAGACCCCCATCGCTTTTGGCTTTGCAAACCTCCTTCCAACTCACAAGGTGAATCCTTTTCCTGTTAGAATTTTGGCCACAAACAAAATTGCAAATCACTTGGTCAATCTTCTTGCAAGTGTCCACGGGAAGGACCACCGTGGCCATCGAGTAGACCGGGATAGTCGCTAGGACCGACCTAGCCATCGTGATTCTGCCCGCCAGGCTGAGCGTACGACTCTTCCACGCACTCAGCCTCGACTTAATCTTATCCACCAAGGGAGTGAAGGTATCTTTGGTAACCGCTTTATGAAGAATGGGCATCCCCAAGTAGCTACCAAGGTCTTCCGTCACATCAAAGCCGCTCTCGACGTGCAGGGCTTCAACTAACTCCGCCCCAACTTTTTTAGACACGAAGAGTTTCGATTTCTCCTTATTGATTTTCTGCCCTGAAGCCAAACAAAAAGAGTCAAGGATCTCCATGATAACTCTAATCTGTGAGATCGAGGCCTCCGCCATAAGGACCACATCATCCGCAAACAGTGCGTGGGAGATCAGCGGGCCCCTCCTAGAAGCTTGGATAGGTTTCCACACACCTCCTTCCACCGCGTCGTTGATTAGGTGACTAAGTCTCTCCATACATAAGACGAACAAGTACGGAGAGATTGGATCACCCTGCCTAATACCACGGGAAGGAATGAATTTTTCCGTCATCTCGCCATTCCAAATCAATCTCATGGAAGAGGAGCTAATGCAAGATCTGACCCAATCCACCCATTTAGCCGGAAAGCCTGCATCCCTAAGCGTATCCTCCACAAACTCCCATCTGAGTCTATCATAGGCTTTCTCCAAATCAATTTTCAGAATCATCCATCCCTTCTTCCCCTGTTTACGTCTCATGGAGTGGACCACCTCTTGGACAACAATAATGTTATCCGAGATGAGACGTCCCGGAATGAAGCTACCCTGCATTGGCCCTATCAAATTATCAAGTAGGGGCCGCAACCTGTTCACCAAGATTTTGGTGACGATCTTATAGATAACATTGCATAGACTTATCGGGCGAAACTGGGAAACACGTTCAGGTTTGGCCACCTTCGCAATAAGAACTATAAGAGTATCATTGACTCCATCCGGAAAGACTCCAAGCGAGAAGAACTCCCTGACGAAACTCCGAACTGAATCACCAACACTGTCCCAATAATTCTTGAAGAAAAGCGGCTGAAAACCATCGCTTCCCGGGGCCTTGAAATTCCCCATACCAATCACAGCATCCCTGATTTCCGCTTCCGTAGTAGGAGCCACCAGATTCTGCCAATCCCCATTCGAAACTTGGGGAAACCTGCCGCTAGGAAGAGGATCCGCGCAAAATCTCTCCGTCGAGTCCCTGTAGAGATCCTTGAAAAACTGAATGGCGTGCTGCTCCACAACCTTCGGATCACTAATGCACCTCCCATTCTCGTCCTGCAGGGTGTCGATACGATTCCGCCTCCTCCGAACAATAGTAGAGAGGTGGAAGAAAGATGTGTTTCGATCCCCTTCACAGAGCCATTTTTCACGCGACTTCTGAAACCACAGCAATTCCTCCTGTTCAAGAATCAGATTAAGGTCCTCCTGAAGTTTCTTCTCCCTATCAGCCAACAGACAACTGAAACCGCGGATAACAGCTTTCTGCACATTAGCAATCTGCTTGAGCGTATCCATCTTCCTGGAACGGATATGCCCAAAAACTTCCAAGTTCCATTTGATCAGCACTTCCTTCAAGCTAGCCAAGGCCCTCGGAGCAATAGCCGAGTTATCCCAATTATCCTTAACCAGGTTCTTGAAATCACTGTGGCTGGTCCACGCAGCTTCGAAGCGAAACGGCCTGCGCTTTTTGTCAACAGCCCTCATCGGACTAAGAGAGAGCAGGATCGGAGCGTGATCAGACCCAAGGGCAGGAAGATGGCGGACAGAGGCATCCGACCAGCCCAACCGAGCCTCCACGTTCATGAGCACCCAGTTAAGCCTACGAGCCTTAAAGGTTCTTTCCGTGACGCCTGTAGTCCAAGTAAACTCGGTCCCAGAAAAACCCGCATCAATCAACTCGGCTTCATCAATCCAATCTTGAAACACATCTGTATCCGCAGACAGAGGCTCAACAGTTCCCGAGCTCTCCCATGAGAAAAGCACACAGTTAAAGTCCCCAGCAAAAATGCAAGGCCCTGCCAAATTCCTAGTAAAACCCTGCAGTTCCAACCAAAAAGGAGCCCGATCAGTTTCATTCGGAGGAGCATACACAAAAATTAGATTGATAACCTTACCATCCTTTCGGACCCTCGAATGGATAAAGCGATCGAAGCACCGAACAATGTCAAGGTCAGTCGATGCCTCATTCCAAAGAATCCATAGCCCGCTCACGAAACCCGTAGCTTCATACGGACATTCTTCGTGAAGGGGAGGCTCGCGCACACCTCATCAGCCCGAACCCCTGAAATTTTCGGTTCAGCCAGGCCCAGGACGTCCACGTGATGCGTCCGAACCATGAAACGAGTCGCCCTTCGAAAGTCGTTGCTACCCGCTCCCCTGCAATTCCACATCAAACAATTCATCTCTTCTACAAGTACAAACAAGAAACGGTGAAATTCAAAGAAATAGGGATTAGGATTCCTGCTCCACACTCTGATTAATCTTAATACTCCCTTCATCTTCCACCATCTTATCCTCTTCGGTTTCTCCATCGTGAGATTGGGACGAATCCCCGTGATCGGCCGCTCGGATCTGGCTACGAAGGCCGGCAAGAGTGGAGTTGGCTTCCTCTAGTGAGTCGTCGTCCTCCATATTCAGATCTACGCCTGAATCCACCGCTTCTTCATCCGATCGATTTTGGGCCAAAATAAAATAGCTGCCATTTGGGTCCACAAGATATCTTTGGGGGTTAAACGTTTTTGGAACCTCAATATCCTTGGATCTGGATATTCTTTTAGGTGAGGCCTCATTCTTGGGCCGTTTGAGAGGCCCATTAGAAGGGCTCGGCTTATCCTCTTCTTGCACCATATCTTTCTTTCCCTTATTCCTTCTTCTAACATTCTTCTTATTATTCTTTTGGTTGAGATTTCTGGCGGCCCCCACCTCAAAATTCTTGGAAACCTGCACAACTTGAGTTACGCCTGCATTAGGATTAGCCGATCCCGAGGCTTGCGCCATCACCCGAGGAGGAATGATGTCTCTCATTTTGGTGGTGTTTTAGTAGTTAATTTCTCTTGTAAATATGTGTTTTTCATTCCTTTCCTTGTTAGTTTCATTCCTTTTTAGCTTAGTTCCCGGTTTTCTTTAAGATTCGGAAACTATGCGAGTTTGTTATGATTTGTAGGTAAAATGGCGCAAATGAGGACATTTTGGAGGAGCATCTAAGGAGGAGCTAAGCCAAGAATCAAGGAGCGGAAGAGCCATGCCAAGAATGAAGAGGAACCAAAGGAAAACCAAGAAGTGAAGAAGGACCGAGGCCTAGGACCGAGCACCATCAAGTCGGGCCCGAGATCGAGCAACCAGAGCACAGGACCGACGTTCCCAACGTCGGGCCCGAGGTCCCCAGCGTGTCGGTCCAAGTCGGCAATTGTGAAGATTAGGCTCCAAGGCACAAATGTTGTGAACTTCCAATTTTGCCCTTCTTCTAACTTGGAATTCCTTGGTCCCCAATCAAGAGAAAAGCATAATTAGAGGGAGATTAGAGATCATCCAACAACAATCCCACACCAAATCACTCTCAAAGGCTCAAGGAAGGCTTGGAGAGCAAGGAGAAGAGAGGAGAAGGAGAAGAGGAGGAAATCGGTGGAGCTAGAGAGGAGAATAGTGAGTTTGTACTTGATTTGCTTTGGATTTAGTAGAATTAAGACTTGGATCTTGTGAACCCTTTGAGATTTGAATGCAATTTGAGTTTGATTTGAGATTGATGATTGAGACTTGCTTGCTTTTCCATTTGATTGCTTTTTACTCTTACTTGATGGAGTAGATTCCATAGTCTTGGGCTATGGGGGAAACCCCTAGCTAGGATTGGGTAGGAAACCCCAATTCCATAGCCTTGAGTGCTTGATCTATGAATCCTCTCTACACTAAGCTTCAATTCTCTTGTGGAAACAAGGGACATAGGGCTTGTGATTGGTAAGAGTAAGCGAAAGTGATCTCTAACCCATCACTAGACCTAACATCGAAGGAGAGTGAAAACTCCCTTGGGTCGAAGTGTAGAGTGGAGGGATCGAAGGCTAGCAACCTCGATCTCACAAGGATCAACACTTATTGGTTGAGTTGGGGTGGAATTACCCAAGTCTAGTTAGGGAAGGAACCCAAAAACCCAAAAACCCAAGACCGATCTACCATTTTTGCCAAATCGAGTTACCCAGTCATCGGGCCCGACGTTGTGTGAAGTCGGTCCCGGCCAATCAACCTCGATCCACCCTCGGACCGAAGTGACTAGTGTCGGTCCGAGGTGATTTCCCTTGTTTTTCCTTGTTTTGCCTTTCTTTTACCTCTTTTTAGTTCTTCCGGGTACTCTCAACGCACGAACTCCCGTGTGTTCGACACCCTACCTCTTTACTACAAGTGAGGTTCGGTTTATAAATTTAAATTTTTTACCACCACTCCCGGACCGATCAAGGAACCTCATCATTACATGTATCCTTCGATTTGCCCTTTCCCGAGTCAACGGTAACGCCATTAATTGCCGCATGCACCGCAGACTCCTTCCTCACCGGCGCCGGTCGTCGACTATCCTGCCCGCTCGTAGTGGTGCCACCACCTCCATGCTTCTGTTTTTGCTTGTTATTCCTCTTCCTCCTCTGAACTTCCATCCAAGGGCCGTGGGTCGCGTCGGTGCTTTCTCCGGCCACACCCGAACTCTTGGCGGTCCCCTCAATTCCATCCGTCACAACAATTGGATTAGGGTTTCCGCTTTCTGGAACGACTTCTTGCACATAATTCTTGTCAGGGCATTGATTCAGTAGATGGCCATACCGACCACACGAGAAGCAAATGAGGTGCAGCCCCTCGTACTTAAGGTGGTAACGCACATCATCCAGCAAGATCGTACCATCTAAGGGCTGCGTCAAATCCACTTCGACACACACCTTTGCATACCTACAACGGTTGGAGAAGAGAGTTCGGGTATCCACTTTGATCGGTCTTCCTATGGCTTCCGCCACCGACAACAGGAGTTCTTCTTCATAATAAATCATAGGAAGCTTAGCGATTCTAACCCCGGCCGGGGTCGTGCATATCCTGTCCGTCTCCGGATCGAACTGTGGCGTCCACCGTTTGATGATAATATAGTTCCCGAATATCATCCAGGGCCCCCCGTCAAAACTTTGATATAGTCCTCCTCCTGATCGAATCTCACCACATAGTATCCGTTCGGGAGGTCCGCAAGAAGCATTTTCCCCGACAGGAGCCACATATCCCTGAGCTTCCTGTCCATGACATGGATCGGGACGAAGCCGCCCAGGACCTTGACGATAAGAGACGACTTCCAAACATCAGCCAACACACCTAGCACCTCCGGAGCCACCTTGATCACTGGTTCGCTGTTTCTTCCACCTGGACGATCAATATTAACTTTCCCTTTAAGATAAGCTCGGTTCAATCTAGGCCTCTGGAGGCCACTCTGATTAACCACCATGTCCCTCCAAGTACGCTGTGGTGGAGCAGCAACCGAGGCCGCAGGCAGCCCCGGGGGAATGGGAGGGGGGGGGGAGATGGCGGCTGAGAAGTAGCCACCACCATCGGAGAAGCCTCCGACATGGCGCTCGAGAACGAAACTAACGGGCAGAAAAGAAGCGAGACACAGAGAGTTTTTCTTCAGAGAGTTTTTCTCCAAGACACCATTTTCAGGAATTAATATGTAGTGAGGAATTGAGGATGTTACCCGTCAAGTATCCACCTTTCATGCGGATCTTTTGCTTCTATCTTTGATCTTTAAATAGTAGATTCAACATTCTAACAATCTAATGTTTCTTCGCCATGTATGTAAGTTACACTTGTTTCATAATATACATGTATCATATCATGTTAATCCCTGCACAATATGTAATTCTATCAAAATACCCTATTCTGTATCTACAAGTCCTAACATCCAAGCTCACACACACCATGTCACGACGTGCACTACTTTGTATTGCTGATTGAAGGAAAGTACGTTGTCACACCACTTAGATTCTTGACAAGGTTCCAAAATTCGTTTGTACAAGGTTTAAGTAAGTGGGAATTACTTTAGATTGCTCTATTAGTGACCACAAGCATAAATATTAATATCTTGTCAATTATTCTTAAATGTTAAAAACTCTAGGTAGCAGCAATCTGTTTTTGGTCTCACTGACCTACATTAGGAGATCAACAAAGCTACAAATTCAGTAGCTTGCTTAACTTATCTAGTTGTGAATTGTGATTAACAAGATTAACAAACTTGAAGCGCCTTTCATCCGTCCAAAACAATTTGTAGCTGATAAATAAATGAAAAAGAAAAAATATTTAAAAAAGAAGAAAAGTGTCGGTGCTGGACCGCTGGTGGTTGATTGCTGCGTAGAGCGATACCATGCTCCGCGTTGCAGCTGATTTCTCCCTAATGCGGTAAGACCAGCAAAAAGCAGTGTCACTCGGCCGACCTTAATAATACAGGTAAGCAGCCCAAGAGCCACTATTCAAACTCCTCGTCTTACTCCCAAATCACCGCCCAGTCTCTCTACTAGATCTCCGGTGGAATGAAGCTTCCAAGGGACGACTCATCGCCCGCGCCACCGTCGCCGCCGACGAAGAGGATGAGCCTGGACGCCGCTCTCTTCAGCAGAGACCGTTACAAGCTCTGCGCTCTAGCGGCCCTCCTCCTCCTCGCCGTCTGGTCCATGTTCACCGGATCTCTCACTCTCAAGTCCTCCGCCCTCGATCCGGCCGCTCTCGCCTCCTCCGCCGCCTCTTTCAGCCCCGACGATCTCGACGTTCTGGTACCGATCTTCTTTTCTTCCTCAATCTACTACTCTCTCTCTCGATCTCTCGATCTGATCTAACAAATTGAAGTTGCGCTGACCGAGAGTTGACTGTCTATGCGATTGAATCGGAGTAGGAAGTGGCGGAGAGGGAGAAATTGGTGAGGAAGCTCTGGAATGTTTACAGCCATGGATACGGAGGCATCGGCAACAAGATTCGGCTGCCGAGGTTCTGGGAGGAGGCCTTCCGAGCCGCCTATGAGAACCTGGTTAGCGATTCTCCATCCGTCCGAGACGACGCCGTTTTTGAGATTGCTAGGATGTCGCTCTTCTCCCTCGATCTTCTTCCTCCCCCTGCTCAATCTTCGGTTTGTCATTTCCCCCTCTGTCGGTTTGTCATTACTGATTCAATCCAATTTATTTCTTACAATCTGAAGAGTAGTAGATCTAGTATTGGCAATTTAATCTCATGTGAAGCGATCAATTTGTGGTTTTGGCAGGGTGCAGGAGAAACCGGGATTTCCAGAAGTTCAAGGAAGCTTAAAACATAGGTAAAAAATCTCTATACGAGGACTATTTACTCTCTTGGCTTTAAGATCACAAAGGCTGGTGTGAGCTTCATGATTACGGCAGATTATGTATAGCAACAAAAACTTCAAACGAGAAAGATAATTACTCAATCAGATTAAAAGAAGCTCAATAGCAACTTAACTTGATCGAGATGATGTGCACATTACCCTTTATCTTCTTGTTGTAAGATTATTGCATAGTAAATTTTGTTGCATGAATAAAAATGAAGGCATCGCCACAACAGTTTGGAGTGGGTTGTTGCCTTCTTTTGTGCGCGGTGATTACGTAATTTACGTGTATTACAAAATATCTAAGAAATAAACTGTTTTTAATACTCACTATCGGATTCATAGATCCATCCAAAATCCCAATTAGGCACCATTTTCATTTATCAATTGTCTGATAGTGAAGCATATGCTCAGGATCTAAAATAAGAGGCATTAACAACACCACGTTTGATAATCAGCCTTCCATCTAACTAATTAACAAAATTGGAACCGAATTTGAGAATTTTTCACAAAGAGAAAGCTTACCTTAAAGAAGGGAACGTTTTAGCTAGGAACTTCCAATATAATCAGGGTATCCTCTGGAAAAGCAGCCATTGGACCAATACCTCACAACAGTGATGGTTACGATGGGGGCGCTTGTCACTACCTCAATATGGCTTTCGATCATCCAAGTAAAGCCGACAAAAATGAATTCTTAGAATGGAAATCAATCTTTGGAGAGAACTCCAGCCAAAATGTATCTTCTTCCTAAATCCGGAATCTTAGGACCTTCGACGTATTGTTTGGTTTAGAATGTTGATAATATTGACTAAATCAATTATATTTAATTATCATGGTCTGTCTACTTACTAGTTAGCACAAAAAACAATTTCTTATGCTGTCTAAATTACGTTTTCTTAATTTTAAATCTGCGTTGATGAGCTAAAATAAAAAATCTGTGCTGACAATTTGAACAATTAATCGCTCTATAGTCTTTTTACACAGATGGCTACAGGGACTTGTTTATATTTTGTTAGGATTCGTGACCTTATCAAGTCATAAAAATGCCTTAATTATTAGTGTGTCATACTGATCATTATACACAACCCAATTTACTAAAATATAAAAAGCATATTACTGTACTTGTATTGTGGAGTTTGGAAGGTGTGTTGTGGAGTCAACTAGGGGCGGAACCACCTGTGCCCAGTGGGGTCTAGACCCCACTGGGTTTTTTTTTTTTTTAAAAATAAAATTTAAATTTGGCATATTCAGGCAAACTCTCACGGGGACCATGTCCATACCGTGATAGTAATACCGGCCCAATAGTGTGACGTGATGTTTCATATTTTTATATTAATTCCATACTAGCCCCTTGGTTGTAAAGTATGGACTATGGGTATACGCCAGAGATTGATAATCTCCAAGATTTAGTGGACGTGGCTTATATGTGAGGATATGAATTTGGGTAAATTTAATATGAGATTATAGGGGTAAATTTCAAAGCATGAACATTTATAGAATATTTTTAAAACAAGATTTCTAAAAGACATCTAAAAAAAAATTAACGTAAAACTAAAATGATAGTTAAAAAAATATTTATTGGACTTAAAGGATAACTTTTCAAGTTGTTAAAATATAATTAAAAATAACAATGAGGTGCTACCAAAAAAATCCTTCATTAAGAAGACTCAATCAAGCATGTTGCCCAATTCTCACCTTCTTTCTTTCCTTATCATAGATCGAACTAATGTAATCAACAATGTCAGTCTCAAACAAGGTTGATATACTTCCCATAAAGAGTTTAAAGTAGCCACAAGTCAGGGGCGGTACCAGGTAGTAATATATTATTCCCTCCGTATTAAAATAATTATCCAAAATAGCATTTGTATATATATTAAAAAAAATTGTTTTTCTTATATTACTTATATTATTATAGAATTAATTACTAGTGTAAAGAAGCAAGAAAAAATGTAAAATTGACACGTATTTTGAAACAAGAAAAGGTGGTTGTATAGACAAGTATTTCGACGAATAGAGTATTAAAAAAACATATATAAACAAACACCGACCTACACTATAATGGAAATAAAGTTAAGATGTAAAAAAATGGCGAAACCAGAATTTAGCCCCCTCTGAGCTAAAATCCTGGTTCCGCCACTGGAGTCAACATCTCGGTTGTGTGTTTTCATGGAGAGCAAAACACCCATTGCAACCAGTATTATGAGAACTGAGATAGTACGTTCAATGGCAAACCAAAAGAGGAGAAAAATGTAATGGCAGATCATGGAATAGCAGAGACTCCAAGGTTTTAACGAAATACAGAAAACACATGCATTATTTTTCCTCTGTTTGTAAGAAAAAAAGTTCATAATTCTGAATTTTTTTTCCTTCTTTAAAGTTTAAACTGCTAAAACTCACTCAATATAAAACCCACAACACAATTGCTTATTCACAAAACAAAGAAAACGAAACAATCACGGCGGAATCAGGCACCACTGGATTCAACATATCCCAGTTCCATATGATTTTGGCAGTCCAAACGACGCCGTACTTAATCGAAGTACGGGGCAACGGCGGAAGACGATCTCAAAGGCGAACCCCGACCGCTTCGGCCACCACAGCGCCCAAAAAAGCAGGCGAAGATAGCCTTAATGGAGTCACGAAGAACTTGGCCCCGCCTCGGAATCAGACGATGAGGCGGAGACCGAGCGTTCGCTATGGCAGCCGCCTGCATCTCCTCGATCGATCGCACTGCAGATTCCATTTTCATGTATGATTTTGGTTGCAGGGTCGAAACTCGATTGAGAGATCAAGATAGAATGCTTGGTGGATGGATTGGAAGGAACAGCAGAAAATCAGAAATGGAGGGAGTGCCGAGGAAAAGCGAATTGGGGCGCTGGATTTAAAATGAAGAGGAAGGAAAGGGCCCACAGAATGAAGGTTTTTGTGGGACCCTACGGAATGGAACGGAACGCGTAAAAGCGATTTTAAAAAGAGGAGGAAGAGGGAAGACGTATGTATATACCAGGTCAAACACTCGGACTCGAGCACGTAACGGTTTTTTAAACGAGAAGACCTGATCAACTTGAAGACTTTGCTAGGACTTACTGCAACCAAATCAACGAGCAATGAAGATACAGATTTGAACACATCGAAAAAAACTCGAAAGCTTGCTTTATGACCCAGATGAATTAGCTATCCAGTGCACAACTTTTGCACAAATAAAAATTAATGGTATGCATCTACGATCAGTTGTTTAATTTGGGTGTGAATTATGGCATGAATTGAACAACAACTTCTCTGTTTTTTTGTTTACAATCAGCGGACTTGGGATCTTTTTGGTACCATAACTTAATTGAGTGTTTGGTTGAGGATTCGATTTGGAAATCACACATTTAAAATTCCAGATGTTTACTTAGAGCATCTGCTCCAAAACTTTCTCCAAAATGGGGAAAGAATAGCTACTTTCTCTAAAAGAAAATTGCTCCAACTCCAACAATTTCTCCATTTTGGAGAATCAATATTTATTGAAGTAAAACATGATTGGATGAAAGAGTTGAAGAGGTAGGAAAAATCAACCTTTTCCATTTAATTAACCAAAAAAAATAAAAGGAAAAGAAAACATTAATTGCAAATTCAAAATATAGAGCAAGTAGAGAAATCTCCAAATTTGGAGAACCCACCATGAGTTTTGGAGATCTTCTCCATTTTGGAGATCACTTTGGGGAATCTGTTGGGGCCAAAATTAGGACAAAAATCTCCAAATTCACATCTTCCAAGAATTTGGAGATGCTGTTGGAGATGCTCTTAGGTGGCTATGAGATATACCTCTTTCATTCTCATCCCGATCCTATTCCCGATTTATATCCGATTCCTACTATTATACCAAACAAGCTCTTAATTTGTAGGAGAATTTACTTTTTTTTTACTAGCATATCTAAGAGCCTTATGAGTTTTATGAAGGTTGATAGTTGGATGCAGGGCCGGCCAATGGATTTTAGAGGCCCCGTACGGTCTACGATAATTTTATAACCGTTTAAATTTAATTAAAAGTAAACTATCATTAACTTTTAATTATATATTTAATAGTAATTTTTGGTGAAATAATATAATTACTTTTCTAGTAATACAATTGTAGAAAGATAGGATCAAAATAATGAACAAAAGAATTTTTTATCCATAAAATTAAAATATAAGGTCCAAAAAAAATGTTATTAATCTTTTGGTGTTTAATTACTCGTTTGGGAATGGTTATTGCAATTAATCGTAAGGTATTGGACAAAGAGCTTCTAATTTTCTCTTTAATAAAGACTTTAATTAAAACTGTTTTTTTCGAAGTAAAACAAAATTAAACAACAAAGAATGCTCCTAGTAAAGACTTGAACTTAGGAGTCTTTCAAAAAGGGCTACATCCTATACCACTGTGCTAAAGTGATAATTCTGCTATTTAATTATTTGATTTTAACTTGTACTAATTTTATCTAATTTGACGCCCTAGAAAATTTTGAGGCCCTGTGCAACCGAACGGGTTGTACACCCTTCGGACCGGGCCTGGTTGGATGAACAATATGAATTTAATTATTATGTAAGCTTTATGACTAGTAAGTAAACTCGGCAATGACCCTCCTTCTAGATTAAAAAAAAACAGCATTTTTTTCGTTCTTTCTATCAATGTCTATAATCTCTCTTCTTACCTTTTTCTCAAGCATGGGATCATATGGGTTGAGATGTTAGGCAAATTAGTAATTCGGAGATCAAACTATTAGTTTGTTTGAATAACTAGATCGATCAAGAATGTTTGAATAACTAGATCATTCTTTCTGTCATACTTCTTGGGTGTATCTGCTCGCTCTTCCAGCACCGGCCTCTTTTTGTCTCAGGAAAAATACGCTCATGACATTGTTGCTCGCGCGAATATGTCCAACTGTAACCTCGTTGCTACTCCCATCGGTCCTGGAACCAAACTCAGTGTCGAGACTGGTCCACTGGTCTCGGATCCTACTCTCTATCGCAGTTTAAGCAGGTGCTTTACCGTACTTGACTTTCACGCAGCCTGATATCTCATATGCTGTTCAGGTCTGTCTCTTTATGCATGATCCTAAGGAACGACATCTTGCTACTCTCAAGCGTATCATGTGATATGTCCATGGTTCTGCATCCCTTCGCATCTCTATCTCTGCTTCTTCTTCTTCTTCTCCATCTTTAGTTCGCTACATAGATGCTGATTAGGCCGGTTGCCCTGACACTCGCCGGTCTACTTCTGGATATTGTGTCTTTCTCAATGACACTCTGCTTTGCTAAACGGCAACAAGTTGTTTCCCGTTCGAGCACTGAAGCCGAATACCGTGGTGTGGCCAATGTTGTGGCCGAATGCTCATGGATTCGCAACTTACTTCTGGAGCTTCATTGTCCTCTTCATCGTGCCTCTCTGGTCTACACAAACAATGTCCCAACTTCTTACTTAGCCAGCAATCCGGTTCAACATCAGCGTACAAAACACATTGAGCTAGATATTCATTTCGTTTGCGAAAAGGTTGCTTTAGGACATGTTCGAGTTCTCCACATCCCTTCTAGATTTCAATATGCTGATATTTTTACTGAAAGGTTAACTAGGCAATTGTTTTTAGATTTTCAGGACAATCTTACTATTCGATCTACTCCCGTTTCGATTGTAGGGTGTATTAGCCTATATTTGGTAACTCACATAATGTATCTTGTATTATGAGTAAGGCATGTGCTTTACATGTGCAAGTGGTCAGCTTAACTTAGCTTTTAATTTCTTGTCGTTTTCTTCATTCCTCCTAGTACTTAATCTCTCTTGAGACTTTTGTAAAACCTAGAATGTTGTAGCTGTAAAGGCCTTCTTTCCCAATGAATGAAATGGGTTTTCAGTGTTTCAATGGCTGCAGCTAAGACAATGCTTCCACCCTTTTATTTCACATGGTATCAGAGCATTTTGGCTCGATTCTGAGGTAACCTCGTTCCCTATCTTCCTGCTCGTCCTCTTCTCGTTTGCCTGCTGGTTTTCTCTTCGTTTTTCTCTGTAATCTCGCTGGTTTGCGTTGCTGTCACTTGATTTCGCCATGCCTGATGAGTATGAACGACTGAGGTTGAGAGTAGAGGCTATTGCCTCGAGAAAACGTGAGGCCGCTCAACTAGGGTTGAGAGAAGAAGCTGTGGCTTCACGGGAACGCCAGCTAGCTGCTCTGGTTGGGCAGCAGAATGCTCACTTCGACCCGATGTTTTTGTCCAACTCGGATCAGCCGGGTGCATCCTTGAGCTCTACTGTCTTTGATGGCTCAAATTTCCTAACTTGGAGCAAAGGGGTAGAAATGGCCCTTGGAGCAAAGTTCAAAATCGGATTTATAAATGGTGGATGTGTCAAACCTGCTCAAGACTCACCAGAATCATCTCATACTGATTTCGCAGGGAAAATATATAATTCTGCAGTAAATTCTGTTGACAGAGATACAAATCAATTGGAGTGGATAGTTGATACAGGAGCTAGTGACCACATGGTCTCTGATGCACACTTGCTTTCATCAAAACATAGTTTATCCACTCCTTTTTTAATTGGGTTACCAGATGGGTCAGTTAAGAAGGTAACTGAAGCGGGAAATATGGCATTAACAGAGCAAATTGTGCTGAAAGATGTTTTAATAGTGCCTGGCTTCAAACATAATTTACTTTCTGTTGGTAAATTGGCTGAGGATTCGGCATTGGATGCACTATTCACTTCTACTAGTTGTTTTTTTCAAGAACATGGAAGTAGAAAAGTGCAGTTGACAGGAGAAAGGAGGGAAGGCTTGTACAAGATCAGACAACAGCTGGGAAGTTTAGAGCATAGCTCCATTGTTGTGTCTAAGGACAATGGATGTAGTACTTTTGTTACTGCAAACTCTAGCAGGAAGTTAAGCATGAATCTCATGCATGCCAGATTAGGACATGGTTGTTCGTCCAAGCTTAGACATATTTTTCCATCCGGTTTGAATGACCAGAAGGATTTTTTTTGTGAAACTTGTGCTGTGGCGAAACACCATAGACTTCCTTTTATGAGAAGCAACAGTATTGCTGAATCTGTTTTTGCTCTTATCCATATTGATCTTTGGGGACCATATAAGGTCTCAACTATGACAGGTGCTAGGTATTTCGCCACCATCCTCGACGACTATAGCCGGGTGACATGGACATTCTTGTTAAATGATAAGACAGAAATGCATACTTGTATATCAAACTTTCTTACTTATGTCAGTACTCAGTTTGGAACGAGAGTCAAAGCTATTCGAAGTGATAACGGCACAGAAATAGTGCAGCATCAATGCAAGGAATTGTTGGCCAGAAAGGGCATCGTTCACCAGAAGACATCCCCTTATACTCCCCAACAAAATGGGAGAGTTAAAAGGAAACATAGGCACTTGATTGAAACCGCTCGAGCTTTGAGAATTCATGCGGGTTTGCCCTTAAAGTTCTGGGGAGACTGTGTGTTGGCAGCCACACACATCATTAACAAGCTTCCCAGTGCCACAATTAATTGGGAAACACCATTTGAAAGGCTTTTCAATGAGAAGCCTACGTATGATGAGTTGCGCACTATAGGGTGTTTGTGTTTTGCATCCTCGCATCCAAACAAAACAGACAAGTTTGCACCCAAAGCACAAAAGTGCGTTTTTATAGTATATCCATTTGGGTCAAAAGGTTACAAGCTCTACAACCTTGAGACACACAAGACATTCATCTCCAGAGATGTTTTATTCAGAGAAAATGTGTTTCCCTTCAAAACACATCCTACACAGAGTGCTACAAAAAATCAGAATTGTGAGTCTCAACATGTTTTTCCACTGGTGAATCCAGCTAATGACAGCGATCAGTTGCTGAATGTTGCTCCGTTTCTCTCAGATGGCAACACCTCGTCATCTCCTTCCTCTCCTGTCATGATACGCCGTGCTCCAGATTCTCAAATATCTGAAACGCCTCACCTAGCAGTGCCATCAGATTCCTTACAAACTGGAAACGCGACTCTGACACCGACAGTAGATGATATCAGTCTGCCATCAGCTTCTGTACAGAATGGAAACGTGACTCTGACGTCAACAGTAGATGATATCAGTCTGCCTTTACAGAGTATGCATGAGTTTCCTCCACTTAGGAGATCAAGCAGAGTCAGTACAAAACCAATCAGATTACAAGACTATGATTGCTATGAGGCGAGATCCTCAACGAGTTCTACATCTAACTCGTTTCTGGCTAGCGTTCTTGGAGACGTTCATTCTTTTGATCCTGACTTTGTGAAATCATTTGCTAATATGGCGAGTATTGCTGAGCCATAATACTACAAGCAAGCTCAAAGTGACCCTAGGTAGGTAGAGGCCATGAATCAAGAAATTCAAGCCTTGGAAAGAAATCAGACTTGGCTTCTCACTGATCTCCCCCCTGGAAAACAGGTTGTTGGGAGTAAATGGGTTTATAAAATTAAATACAAGCCGGATGGTTCAATCGAGCGGTATAAAGCTCGCCTCGTGGCAAAGGGGTACAATCAGATAAAAGGGAAAGATTATAAGCACACTTTTTCTCCAGTGGCGAAATTGACAACTGTGAGAGTGCTTCTTGCTCTTGCCACTGTCAAGAATTGGCCATTATATCAGCTTGATGTGAACAATGCGTTCCTTCATGGCCGCTTAGATGAGGAAGTGTACATGAGTCCTCCAGAAGGTTATGCTTTAGCCAAACCAGGTCAAGTATGCAGACTTACAAGATCAATCTATGGTTTGAAGCAAGCTTCGAGACAATGGAACACTGAACTGACTCAATTCCTCACTCGTTTTGGTTTCAAACAATCAAAGCAAGATTATTCGCTTTTTGTCAAAATCGTTCCCAAAGGCATTGTTGTAGCTCTCGTTTATGTAGATGACCTTTTACTGACTGGTGATGATGTTGACACAATCACAAAATTAAAAGCTGAGCTGCACTCTCGTTTCACTATCAAGGATCTTGGGATTGCAAGATATTTCCTTGGCTTGGAAATTGTAAGAAATTCTTCTGGCACCTTGCTACATCAGCGAAAGTACATTCTTGATATACTGAATGATTGCAAGGTTGATCAGTGTAGACCTTGTTCTTTTCCCCTTCCAAGAGGACTTAAGTTGAGCATCAATGAAGGAGAGCCTCTTTCACATCCAGAACAATACAGACGCTTAATTGGAAGGCTTCTCTTCCTCAACTTGTGTAGACCTGACTTATCTCATGCTGTTCAGCATCTCAGTCAGTTCATGGCAGACCCTAGAAAGCCTCACATGGATGCTGCCATCCATGTTGTGCGATATCTAAAGAGTACAATCAGCACTGGCCTTTTCTATCCTTCCAATTCTACATAAGAATTGAAGGCCTATAGCGATGCGGATTGGGCAACTTGTGCCTTCTCAGCCTGATCTCTCACTGGTTATTGCATTTACCTGGGATCCTCTCTTGTTTCATGGAAGACTAAGAAGCAAAAAACGGTCTCAAAATCCTCAGCAGAGTCAGAGTATCGCAGCATGTCCATGACAGCAAGTGAAATCGTCTGGTTACATGGGTTATTTGAAGACTTGAAGATCAAGATTCCAACACCCTTTACACTCTTCTGTGACAACAAAGCGGCTCAATACATAGCTGCAAATCCAGTCTTCCACGAACGCACCAAACATCTCAGAATTGATTGCCACTTTGTGCGAGATATGATCCAAGAAAAGTTTATTAAGACAGCCTACTTACCTACTAGCCAACAAGTGGCTGACATCATGACCAAGCCACTTGGTGAGAAGCAACACCACTACTTCCTACCCAAGTTAGGCCTTGTGAATCTCTCCCCAAGTCCAACTTGAGGGGGGGATATGAGTAAGGTATGTGCTTTACATGTGCAAGTGGTCAGCTTAACTTAGCTTTTAATTTCTTGTCGTTTTCTTCATTCCTCCTAGTACTTAATCTCTCTTGAGACTTTTGTAAAACCTAGAATGTTGTAGCTGTAAAGGCCTTCTTTCCCAATGAATGAAATGGGTTTTCAGTGCTTCAATGGCTGCAGCTAAGACAATGCTTCCGCCCTTTTATTTCACATGTATATATACTATCATTAAGGAATGAAGAACCCTAAGGGGACATTTATTCACATTCTATCACTCCATCATCTTTCCCGCAACCCAACACCCCTTTTACATCTGGAATTGAGTCGCATGAGGACAGACCAACCAGTTTTATTTGAGCTTGTGTTCTTGTTTGTTGTTGAGACAGGAGCGTCAAAATAGAGCAAGAAAGGTCTCTTGTTGATTCTTTATGATTGGTTAGCAAAAGAGGAACAAGAAAAAACAATGAATAGATTAAAAAAGGAGAATAAGAAAAGATTAAAGAAGGAGAAATAAAATAATAGAGTAATAAAAAAAGACGTGAGCAATAGGAAAAAAAAGTGAAAAAAGAGGGAAAAATGATTTCTTTTTGGTCAAATCTCATCTTTATTAAGTGTTTTAAAAGAGAGTGAGATACAATAGTCTTGTCATGCCGTGTTTTAAAAGGATTTCTTTTTGGTCAAATCTCATCTTTACTACTCCATTAAATTTTTGTATGGTGATAAATCTTTTATAATTTTACTACATAAAGCTAAACTAATTATATTTTTTACTATTTTTATATTAAACTTGCATCACATTTTTTAAAAATTCTTTTAGGATGGACTGGAGTGAAGCCAACCCACTTCGTGTCCGTCCATCAGATGTTACTATGTTAGGAGGAGTTTCATTTTCACTCTTTCTTTTATTTACACGGTTTAGTTTATTGAGAGGGTGAAGTTCAACTCCTTCACAGTTCTTGGTTTTAAATGAAAATTTATTAAAGGAAAAATGATATTTGAAGTGGTAATAGTAATACTATAGGATGTCCTCTAGACATCCGTACAATAGTTTGTGTAAGACTAGTCTTTTTCGTTTACGCGCTCCACACCCCCCTTACAAAAAAATTGACCAATTCTACTCTTCTAATGAGCATAACTTCCATTGAACAATGGCTCAACTCAGCTGTCAATTTTTCAATTAAACATAGAAGTATAGAACTATCGGTTTTTATCATAATCATCCTGACCAGAAATCTTACCAAAACGTGCATGCCTTTTTCAAACAACCCATTACTTACATTACATGTAACATACTAATTTGTTGCTTAATTCTACAACACCTGAAAATTGATTCTAGTGGGCCAAAGCCCAATCAACAAAAGGAAGATGCAATCGGCCCATAAGATGAAGATTGAAGATCATAGTAATTCTAACCTGAGTCTGAGGATAAGACCACGTTACTAGTCGATTACTCAAGCTATAAAAAAACAATAATCAAACCACACATGGGGCCAGATTCATTATTCATACCATGTTATCTTCACGAGAGAGGCCTGTGGCCTGGCCTTTTTAACATGAGACGATTGGAAGATTTTTTCTTCCACAAACTTTTGTTTGGTTCCGTGTCCGAGATCTTGAGCCACAAGTTGGAGCTGACAAAGATTTGAGCTCTTAGAAAACGATGGCGCCAATCACCCACTTGTTCGAATTCGATACTCGATAGGACAGTAATTAAGTGGATGAAAGATCGCTACTTTTAGCTTTCAATTTCATTACTGTGGCTTCCCTATATATTCATTTCTTTCCTAAGAAAGAGTCCGAATTCCGAAAAATACACTTTACGTGGCTCCAATTGCTCTGCAAATTTGTTGCTATCAGGATTTCCGTATGATTCCGCGTACTTGAAATCTGTGAGCTGAAAAGGAAAGCTGGCCATGGAGTTTATTAGCAGTTTGTTTGTCTAAGGTTGAAGTTGGCACCCTCATTATCTCATTTGGATTTGCTGTGTATGGCTGAAGTTGAGCAGGACATACAAAGGTAACAACATAAAGATTTCTGTTCTTGTAGCTTGTATATCTGAATTTGAATACCCTTTTATGTGTCAGATGGACAATCAATCTTTGTTTCCTTGCAGATTATTGGTGACATTTGTGAAGCTGTTGGCTTATGGGTTCTTGTGGAACCATGAACCGTGGCGATCAGATCGCCTACAACGGCTTCCACATCATTAGACCACACATCAAAACGGAACCACCACCTTGGTTTGATGTAAGAGTTTTCTACATCAGGATCACCAATGACCTAATAGACGATTCCGCACCCGAGTCCCTCAAGCTCAACCACATTCCTCTGGAGCCCGAAACCCTCATCGAGATCAACGGCAAAAGATGCAGCCTTGTCTCATCTCTTCTCAGGCGACACCGTGTTGATAAGAAGTCCGAGGAAGTTACATATGTGAGCACAGACTCTGTCAGGTTCACAGCAAGTGTCAGGTTTGAGGTTTTCAACAAAGACAATCTGGTCCTCAGTGGAGTTTTGGAGGCTGCAGAGAACAGGAATTGGAGCTTGAAATGCAAATCTGAGTTAGTAGTGGGTTGCACCAGTTTCTTAAAGGCAGATAAGTTTGCAATGCCTGTGATTGAAGTGTACACTGCTGGCTGTGTTTCTGGATCTCCCATGATTTTAACTCAAACATTGAAGCATAACTCTCAGAAAAAAGCCTATTTTTCTTCAGACTTGGGCTTGCAGGTATGAATATAAGTATATAGCTTCTCACGATACAAGAGAATTCATATTGGTTTAAAAAACGAAAGGTTCTTGAATTTGTTTGTGGGGTTGTACAGGGAGTTGATCAGTACAGAAGCTACAAAATGGAGGGTGATGAAGAAGGAGAAGATGTGAGTTTGTACTGGAGAAGAGAATACACTGAAGAGGAAGATGGTGAGCTCATGACACGGTTCATTGCTGGGGTGAGAGTTGGTGTAGGAATTGGGTTCGGTGTCTGCCTTGGAGTCGGATTGTTGCTTCGGACTTGCCAAATCACCAAAAAAACTTTGAGGAGACGGCTCTTGTAGTTTCTTCGTGTCCGTGTATCGCACCATATGTGCCAATTGTGTAGAGGAGATGAAAACAGAAACCTATGTAACGTATTGAGATTGGTAATGTACATAGGGATTTCTGTTATATGTTGTTACCCATCATGCCATCAACATAAAAGGTGAAAACTATAGTAACCACATTGAAATAAGGATTGTGGATTGGATTCTTGAAAGGTTCATTTGAGAACTTTTAAAGGCAAGAGTAACCCATTGCTCCTAACTCCTAAGAGAGAAATAAACAAAATAAGAATCCAACAAAAACCAAACAAATGAGAGTAACACAGTACTGGATATACAAGGCTTTCAATTGAGAAGATCCACCACAAGTACAGACAAAGATCCTTAATCAAATGTACAAGAACAAGATTTTTTTTTGGTTGAGGGCACTGCCCATGAGAGTCGAACCGGTGACCTTTGGGTACTACCCTTGGAGGCTTAACCGTTTTGACTAAATGCCCGAAGACATGTACAAGAACAAGATTGTTCAACTGAGGTTGGAGCAGCATGTAACGTTACAAGCATGAGGAGAGCTTAGTTCAAGCCAAATTTTACTATGCCTTAACAGACACAAATCCAACCCAAGAAGAATAATTACACGACACATAAATCCGTACTTCCAAGTTTGGTTTATTAATTACACAACTACAATTCTTGGGCCTCTTTGTGGGCCGCTGAAGTAAAACTGTCAGCTGAACCCTAGCCCGGCCCACGCCTATCATGTCCGTGCCTGTCATTGCCCAAAGAGCGTGGGGGTAATTCAGTAATTGCAAGGTAATAAAACTTGATTTGTCCGCCCTGTGCCTCCTAAGAGCGAGGGGGTAATTCCGTAATTGCATGCTCAAAACTCAAGAATGTTCAGTTTCCTTCGTCGTCTCCGAAACCCGACCGACGACACCATATCGCACTTGTTCCTCACCAGGAGTGTGAATGTATACGAGTGACAAATCAAATCCTACCTATTTCTTCACCCATCACCCGATCCCTTAAAAAAATCCCCCCTCTCTTTATCCTCAATCACCCTCCCTCGTCACACAAATCCCTTGTCGAGTACAGAAACCCTGGTTTCCGATGAACTCGTCCTCCGCCACCGCCACATCCGCCGGCGGGACAACCCCCGCCGCCGTCAACTCCAGCAGCATTAGCCCGGCCGCCGCCCAATTCTCCATGTCCGACCAAATCCAATCCCAATTGCAATCCCACCCGGATCCCCTCATTCAGCCCCAATCGCATCTCAAGCCGGAAATCGAAGACTCCGTGGCCTCCGCCACCGTCTCCTCCTCCCCCGACCTCGAATTGCCCAATGCCCTACACCAGAACCCTTCCCCGTCAGCAAAGCTCGTCCCTTTACGCCCTCGCAAAATCAGGAAGCTCTCCTCCGACCCCAATATCGCCGCTTCGAGCTTCGAGGACGCCGAAACCCTAAATTCCACCGCCGTCTTCTCCGACATGAAACCTAGCTCCGCCTCCAAGGCCTCTAAGAAGAAGACGCCAGCTGTGGCCGGCGCCGGCCAGAGCAGAGCAGCCCACCATATTCCTCGCATAGTGGCGCGTTCCCTGACTTACCCCGGCGAGATCGAGAGGGCTCTGCAACATCTCCAGAGCGTGGATCCGCATCTAGCTCAGCTAATCAGTCTTCATCAGCTTCCCACTTTCGATTCCTTCCAAACCCCTTTCCTCGCCCTAAGCAAGAGCATTCTCTACCAACAACTCGCCTACAAGGCCGGGACATCCATCTACGCCCGATTCGTCTCTCTCTGTGGGGGCGAAGACGGCGTTCTCCCCGACACCGTGCTCGCCCTCACCCCGCAACAGCTGAGGCAAATTGGGGTTTCCGGGCGGAAGGCAAGCTACCTCCATGACCTAGCTAGGAAGTACAAGAACGGGATTTTATCGGACGAGTCGATAATCAACATGGATGACAAGTCCCTCTTCACAATGCTGACAATGGTGAACGGGATTGGGTCCTGGTCTGTTCACATGTTCATGATCTTCTCATTGCACAGACCTGATGTGCTTCCTGTCAATGATTTGGGGATCAGGAAAGGGGTTCAGCTGCTGTATGGCACAGAGGAGCTTCCTAGGCCGTCTCAGATGGATCATATGTGTGACAAGTGGAGGCCTTACCGGTCAGTGGCTTCGTGGTATCTTTGGAGGTTTGTGGAGGCCAAGGGAAATCCTTCGAGTGCGGTTGTTGCGGTCTCTGGTGGGATAAGTTTAGAGCAGCATCAACAGCACGAACAGCAGTTGCATCAGCAGCATCAGCAGCTCTTGCAGCAGCAACAGGATCAGCAATTGCAGCAGCTGCAACGCCAGCACCCGCAACAGCATCGGGATCAGGATCAGCAACAGCAGCCTTCTTCCCAGCAACCAACGCAGTTCATTGATCCCATAAATGGGATGATCGATATTGGGTATTGTTCTTCACTATTTTCCTGGTCCTGATCTTCTAATGTAGATGTTTGATTGGGTTTAGTTGCTTTCATTACTGATCCACTCTCTGTGCTACTCCTGTGCAATTTGACTGGCTTAGAAAATGAGGTCTTTCATTCCCATGACTAATTTCTCTGTTTTGGACAATAATGTTATATTGATTGAAGGTGGAAACTTATAGATTCCGGCTCACTACCTTTCTAGCTGAACTAATTTCTCCTGTCTTGTTTTTCTGTTGTTTGTTTGCCATAGCCATCCGCCATAACCCTAATCTAGTTCTTGCAACCTTGTTATTGTTGTCACTTCTAGGACTAATGCTGCATCCCTCCTCCTCTGTTAGTTTTTGTTGTGTTTTCAATTATATATTTGTGAAAATAACCCAGCAGCTGTTATGGGCTGAAAGTGAATGCTGCCCGACTTGTCCATTACATGGAGAGATAGAGAAGAGGATGGAGGTTATGATTCTGATGAATTTAGGGAGGAACTGCTGTAGGGCACGACACGAAATTATATTTAGCAATCTTCAAAAAAATTATTTTGGGAACCATTGATCTACTAGAACATTGGGAAGTCATTGAAGAGTTGTGAGTTTGTAGATGTAAGATAGTTTAATTAATTGTCTAGGCATTATCTATTCCTTAAAAGTATTTAAGCTAATTTTTTTGTTTTCATGCATATTGGCATAGTGAACTCCCATGGCCTGTATGATTTGGACTCAACTCAATGTTGGACAGATTCCATAGTCAGTTAATCTATCAAAAACAAAATCACGTAGTCTTTATGTGAAACTTATGTTTAATTAATAGGAAAAATGGGTTATGTTTGAATATTAGATTAGATTATATCAATCCAAACCTGATTTATTTTCTTTCTCTTGTTTTACATCTTATGCTTCCTTATTTGAGGGTGCTGAAGAGTGAGCATGTCTGGTTTGTGCTCATGGTAGAAGAAAATATTGTTGGCCGTGATTGTGCATATAATGTTGAGATTGGGGTGGGGCTTTTAATCTGGTGACTTTGTGAAGAATAAATGAATATTATTCCGAGTGTGAAATTTTAGCATTTCAGAAGGGTCTTCTTGGAAGATATCTAGGATTGAGCTCATCATATTCTGAAAACTGAAACCTAGTGTGATGTTGAGGTTTTTATATGCGGAAACATGGCATATCATACGCATGAATTCTTTGATGGCTAGCTTGTGGCATTTCGTAGATGATGATAAACTCAGCCGTTTGCTTCTCTTTCATACATGTGCATGAAATAGACATAGTGACATTTTTTGCATCTTTCATGGTTTGTTTGCTAGGGCGTGTAACTGGGGACAATGACTTGGGTCACAAAGCAGTGCCAATGGGTGAGAGATAACCTTTGTCAGCTTTCAAGCTCTCAACACTTTAGAGGCAGAATTTTTTTCCCTTACCTCTTTCTATGGTGGATGTCTCGAAATCTCATTATGTCAGTTTCAGACTTTGACTGAGCACAAAACGATCAACCTAGGTGTAAGATGTTCACTTTCATGTGTAATTGATGCATTAAGATACTTAATTAAGCTTGTTGTTTGTCTCTGCTTATGGATTATTGGTTTCTAGATTTCTTCCATTTTCTGTTTTATTGGCTCCACTTGTTCCTGATGTACATTTTCCAGCCAAAATCTGTGAACTATGCTTCAGGTTGTAGAATTTGTATTGAAACATATATATGGCCTAAGAACGTGGGAAGCTTGGGATCGTACCAAGCTTATTTCCTGTTTGCATCCATCTTTGATATCATGTTTTCTTCTTCTCCGGATTAGCTCTTCTCCCTTTGCAATTTATTTATAGGGCTAAAATCCCCTAGTTTTGGGATTTGAGGTTACCTCCTAGCCAGGATTATCATCTCTACTGCTCCATTGGCATGGGCGACAATTTGAGATGTCAAACACATCGATAGCAGGGATCGGAAGGACTTGTTTTCAGAGCTGAAGAAGCTGAATGTTGAGACTTGGACTCCTCGGAAGATCTCAGAGCTTTAAGTGATGGCAAGCGAGGCAAGAGATTGGACACTCCTTGTTAAGGCTCATTCTCAGATGCATTCAATCAATGATCTAGGTGATGTATCAATATTTTTTGAAATTGGAGTGGTTGAGATAAAATAGCTTGCCTAGTGAGTTCGGAGATCTGCCTAAAGGGGATGAATGAGAAGGATGACAGCTTGAAAATCTTTGAGGTATAGAGCTTTGCTTTGTTATTGGTTACCGTCTTGCCTAATGACCTCACTTATCAAGTCCATTCTAGGCATAGGATATCTAGTTTGGGGCTCCATTGAGTTCTTACTTGAAGGACCCAATTCAACAACAATAACATAAATGGCAGGAATAAATAAGTCGTTACTGGTTTTGCAGTTTGTTTGAGAGAATGTTGCGAGGTCTAGTGTTAGATATCTGTCTATGCCCCTCGACTTGGACGGAAAATCAGGCTTCATCATTTTTTTTTTGTTGTTTCGTTGAGTTGACTACAATTAGTGCATAATGTCTATAATGCTAGTTAAGATCTGTTATTAACTCTGACTTCGTCGGACATGATCTAGCTAACTATACTACAATTAGTGCAAGATAACAAACATTAATTGTCCAAGTTCAATTAACGAGATTCATAAAACAAAATCGCTTAGACCATCCACACCTGGGGAATCAAGTTAATTGTCCATGCCTAGTTTATTACGGAGTGCCATTTTGACAAAGGGGACAACTTGCCAAGTGGTCAAATATAGCGAGTATCTAATTTTAACGTGAATTCAGATTTAACACAATCAGTTATATCGTAAATACAAACTTCAACAAAGGGGATGTAGCTCAGATGGTAGAGCGCTCGCTTAGCATGCGAGAGGTACGGGGATCGATACCCCGCATCTCCATTTTTTGAAATTTTAATTTTTCTAGCCTGTTTATTCCACGTCACAGACAAAGGCAATAATACAATACTGACATCACGCACATACATCTGAAAGATTCACTATGGATTACACAAATGGGAAACTACTAATACAAATTACAGCATAAGCACGCCCTTGCATTACTCCGTTGATCGACTTTTAATTTGCCTAGCTCTCTACAACCTTAGATTCCTTAAAATCCTGTAACGACAAATTTAGTTTACAAGAGAATTTAGTAGTCCACATAATATTTGAGAGTGACACCAAGAGTTCGATGATGAAATTAAAACCTAAATCCCCGGTTGTGAAATAAGCCTTAATTAATTTCCCATCTCGAATCACAATACATAATTATACTACTTAATTAATCAAGAGTCTTTTATTAACCTTTGTCAGAAGAGGTGCTGTGATCAAGTGTTTTTTCTGCGCTAAGTACTCAAAACTTGCTTAATTGAGGTGGAATCTAGCCATTAAATTTTGTGTAGTGAAACCAATAATTGTCGCCAACAAAGGCGCTAGTTCTATAAAGGGAGCCTTTGTTTCTTAATTGTATATCCGCCTACTTGTCAATATATACTCCAAGAAGTAGGTCCATATATATCTATTCATTCTGGGTAAGATTAGATTCCATCATCATCATGTGACCCTAATTTAGAAACATTTACACGTCATTATAATGCATATCATCATTTGGGACCATGTGGGGTCTCTATAAATTAACACTGTCTCCTACATATGTTATGTCAACCTTAAGATTTGGAAATTTCTTATTCCATTAGGTTGTGACCTAAGGTTGCCTTCTATTGGCATTCAATGGTTGGTTTTAATTTCCTTCATGGCATTTGAGTCAATTGACACCATAGATAAAGCTTCTACAATACATATTAGATGCAAGAAAATCCTTGAAAAATCCAACCTAGGAGTTTGCATTGCTAACAAAAGCCCAAACGAAAAATGAAGCATAGAATCTGATCTTATCGACCTAACCAGTTTGAATTCATTGAATCAGAGTAAGAAAGAAAGTACATTTTAGTCTTACCTCTCACCATTGCTTGCAAGAGGATTTCTATAGTTGGGGAGTGGGACTTGTCCAGATTCTATCCTCCTGAGATCCTGCACAAGGATGTCATAATGCCCCTTCACTTCCTCAGCCGATTTCCCGCCGACCGCCTTGGCCACATTGTGCCACCGATCCGGAGTGTCCTTGTCGTACAAAGCAAGCGCCTTTTCGAACTGCTTGTTCTCCTTTTGAGTCCATGATGAACCCGAGTTGCGTGAAGAGCTAAGTGATCCAGACGCCATTGCTATCTCTATAATGAAACCCAAACGAGAGAGAGCAAAGAGACAAAAAATGAAGAACAAGACAAGGTTATCTTCTTAGTCTAGACTCTAGAGAGAGGAAAATTGTGGTATGGGAAACAGGCTGCAGAGTTTGCTCCTTATAAGCAGGAGAAAATGAACAAGTTGGAGTTCTATATATATTCATTTTTCTTTCTTTCTAAAAAGGAATAATTCTTGGATGTGATTCTCATTCTTACCACCACAAGATTGAAATTTGAAACTATACGTTATGAAGGAAAATTTCGGTATATATATCGATCACTAGATAACCCATTAGCACATTTTTGCTATATATTCATGCATATGTTTCACTTTGCATATTATAATATCCAAACAATTCATGAGCAAGTGGACTTGTTCTATATTTTACCATATTGTAGATTTGCTTGATAGATTATATACCCATCTACTTGATCAAGATACGATTTGTTTCGTGCCCGAAGTTGAAACCACATATTCTCAATACCCTTCTTTTTTATTGAAAGATTTCTCCTGCATGAGTTCATTGCAATACACTGTATATTGCAGAGTTCATGTTTTGCATATGAAGTTTATGATGTGCCAATCTTGCAACTTAGCCGATTCTTGAGGTTATTATCAAGTGCCACTGATTCATGTCAACTCCTGTATAAGTCACTTTCAAGGCGTTGGTGCACATTTACTACCCAGATTAGCATTGAGCTGTAGTGAAAAAAATCTGTGCAATAACAGAGCTACTAAGTTAATAACTATAGCCACAATAAATATATATCTTTGTTTTTTTCGTGAACCGGTAATAATTAGGAGATCCCATCAAATGGGACGTAGAGCGAGAACTTTAAGTTCTAGGTGATTCATAATAACGTTAATAGGGAGGCTATGAGTCTTATGAGTTATGACCCAATTTAGCAATTATATCGGTCACAACATTATATGTTATTATATATTATTTCAATTTCCCATGGGTTTTTGTCCTTTTTTGTTAACCAACATTAGTTACTACATGATTATCACCTCTATCTCCTTTTTTTGTAGTGCCAGGCCATCCTAATTCCATCTCTCTATCTCCAATTTTTGCTACAATATATATATATATATAGATTAAAGTTCAATAGTGAACACATAAGTATTAGTGAACAAGTGAACATTTGTGGGCCTTTGGATGATAATCAAATGGATGACTTAGATTACATTTACAAAATTGGTGCAATTTCAAAATTAAACCAATCCCTAAATTTTAGGAAGTGGTTGATTAAGTTTAGAATTTTAGAAAAAAAAAACTGATCAGTTTTGTTCTTTTTTCGGTTAAAAATTTTAGTAAAAGATTTTATTTTTTATCTTATTCCCAAATTGTACCCTAATAGTCGAACTCCCCCAAATTCCTTCTCGTACAATTTCTCTAACCACAACAAACTTCGTATATACACTCCTTAGCTTGTTATATACAATATCTCTGTACATATATACATCTTGATCTGTAGAAATAGGTCACATAAACAATCCGGCCACAAGAAATTTCGTATATGCATGTCCAAGGTTGTCATATAAAATATTACTATACGTATATACATCTTGATCTGTAGAAATAGGTCACATAAACAATTCTGCTACAATAAATTTCGTATATATATTCTTCAGGTTGTCATATACAATATTATGGTACATATATACAATAATTGGCAACGTGGTGACTTTGGCGACAGGGTGGTTCGAAGGGGCCTTCCAGCGAATTGGTGGTTTAAACGGCCGGCGCAATGGTGGTGGCCGGTGAAGTGGTTATTCCAAGCGCATTGGTGTTCGATGTGGTGGTGAGATTAGTGTCCGGCGCAATGGTGGTGGCCAGCAACATACGGTGGAGGCCAACGAAGTGGTGGTTCGGCGAAGTGGGCACACCGGTGGCTATGTGGTGGTTCAGAAAAATTCGTATACATCTTGATCTGTAGGAATAGGTCACAAAAACAATCAAGCCACAACAAAATTTGTATATACATTCCTTATGTTCCTATATACAAAATTAATTTACATATATACATCTTGATTTGTAGAAATATGTCACATAAACAATCAAGCCACATCAAATTTCGTATATATATATATATACATTCCTCAGGTTGTCATATACACTACTAATGTACATATATACATCTTGATATGTAGGGATAGGTCACCTAAACAATTCAACTACAACAAATTTCGTATATACATTCCTCAGGTTTGTTTATACAACATTATTGTACATATATACATCTTGATCTGTAGAAATAGGTCACAAACAATCCAGCCATATCAAATTGCTTATATACATTCCCCAGGTTGTCATATACATAATTGCTGTCCATATATACATCTTAATCTACATGAACAGGTCACATAAACAATCCAGCCTCAATAAAATTCGTATATACATTCCTCAGGTGGTCATATACATTAGTTATGTAAATATATACATCTTGATATGGAGAAATAGGTCACATAAACAATCGCGACACAACAAATTGCGTATAAACATTCCTCAGACCATCATATACTCAATTACCTTACATATATACATATTGCTCTGTAGGAATAGGTCAAATAAAAAATTTACACATAAATTCACGACATATACTAAATCAAAACAACCATATACATAATCGAAAAATTATATACAAACATTACCTGATGTCATATTGATCTGTAGGACCGCTCGAGTTACGGTGGCCGGCGTAATTTTGTATGTATTCCGGCGACTAAGAGGTGGCGGCGTAATTCCTGTATTCACAAAACCCGTATTTATTATCAAATATGAAGGTCGCCGGTGAAAATTATAACAATTGAAAAATCACGAAACCTATATTCACGATTTCGGATCTCCGCAATGGAGGTGGCCGGTTTTCTCGATTTTGGAAGACGGAAGCAATGGAGGTTGCCGGTTTTTTGTAGACGGAAGCAATGGAGGTGGCCGGATTTGGAAGTCGGAATCAATGGACGATATGGTGGCCGGCGATTAGACGAAAGCAATGGAGGTTGCCGGTTTTTGGTAGACGGAAGCAATGGAGGTGGCCGGAGTTGGAAGTCGGAAGCAATGGACGATATGGTGGCTGGCGATTTTGGAATGATGCTCTGACGATTTTCCCCGATTTTGGAACTGCCTGCATACTAGAATGGATTTGTTTTTATTTTCCCAAAATATATTTTTGGTAGTTACAATAATGGGAGAAGATCTCTCCTATTTTGAATTTTTTCTCTTTTTTCTTATTTTTGGATATTATAGAAACTAATCCCACCATCCATTACAAATCTCATCCTACGGATGAGATTTGTTCACTTGTACTTTATAGAAGGTTGTTCACTATAGAACCTACCTCTCTCTCTCTCTCTCTATATATATATATATATATATATATATCTTTGTTCAAAATAACTCCAAATTAGAATTAGCAAAACCTTTTATTTTTAGAAAAATCTGATTCGGTTTTTGGTTCACCTCAAACTAAATTTTAGTTTTCGATTTCGTTTGGTTTGATTTTAAATCGATGCTCAGTCCTAGCAAATCCCAAGGTTCAAGGACTCTATCTTCAAAGTTAAGTTCTTGCTAAAAATCCAAGGACTACTGCTGTGGAATCGAGCATATATTATTGTTAGTTGCAATGAATCATCACATCAGCCTGTTGCTCGATCGATAGAAGAAATGGTTACGGTAGCTAGGTTAATGTATATTAGGATGCTGATTCCATAGTCATATATATACTGATGTGAATTCTGTGGTTGTTTGATGACTCTTTTTCAATATTCTTTGAATATGGTATTTGATGTGTACAATACAAGAAAGAGAGTTCTCCATGTAAAGGCATCCATAGTAGCTAGCTTATTTTTTTGGCTGAGGCAATATACAATAGAATCAATGATCTCGGGTTACTACCTTTGAAGGCTAACCGTTTGACTTTAGATGCCCGAAAGCTGCCATAGTAGCTGGGTTTTAAGTACTCGTCATGACGCTTGAGTATATAATTGGTGAGAAAGTCGGTGGGTACGGTAGATACGTAGAATCGGAATGTGTCGGTACGAGCGTATGGGCCTAACACATACCCCCTATACATGCAATGGGAAAAAGAAGTTGACGCTTGGACATATGGTTAGCAACTTGTGTAGCACAAGATAGATAAAGGGTTCAAGAACAAATCCATTTTGACATCATGAAGAAAGTCTTTGGGTCCGGTAGGTAGGTAGAATCCATGGGTCGATACTCGATACGAACGCACATGCGCATATTGTACTACCACATAAATCGATAAGATCCATCCAAAATTAATTGATAATAAGGGGAGTAACTTATATATTTATAAAATAGGTAGTTTACATTATTATTTCAGATATGAATAACCGCTAGTTTAATCCGTCGTGCCACGCACTATAATTTAGTATTTAAATTATTTTAAAAATATCTTAATATATAATAATATATAATAATATAGTATGATGTATTTGATATTTGATATGACCTTACTTATATAAATGAAAAAGTTTCCTTTGTAATGACTTTTATAGTACATATTGATTCAATACATAAATGAACACAAAATATTAATTTTTCCGACATTCAAGCTTTTTTAAAATGACAACTTTATTATAAATACTCTATAAGATAGTTTAAAATTTATCATTTACATGATCACATATATTATATATAACATATAACATATAAAAAAATGACAAAGAGTGACCTTCCCTACCATGTTTCCAAAATTAAAAAAAAGTTGGCTAACTTTATTATAAATATTTAGAAATGAACACAAAATATTATAAATATTTGTAAGATAGTTTGAAAAAAGATATTAGGTAATTAATAGAAAAAAATTAAATTACATAAATACAAACCATTTTTCAAAACATTGGGAAATCAGTACGGTCGATGACAAAAGTACCTCCTCCGCCAGAGAAATCATTACGGTCCAGGCCTTAAGTACAACTAACCCTACCTTAGTCTCCGTTGCAAAACTTGCCGGAGTCAACGCCCTCCTGAAAGATCTGAAATGACTCAGCTTTGGGCTGAGATTAACTCCAACAGACAAAGGTAAACTGATACTCTCTCCGTCCCATTTGGTTTGTCCATATTTCTGTTTTGGGCTTTCCATTAGCTTTGTCCATCTTTCAAATATATCCATTTTTATCTATATGTTTTTACACTTTTACCCTTATTCACTCTCATATATTACCTCCATTACCCAACTTTTTCATCATCTTTATCACTTTTTCCTATAAAATTACAAAACTACCCTCATCCAATCTTATATATTACCCCCAATTATCCACCTTTCTCATCAACTTTATCACTTTTCAACTTTTTATAAATTACCGTGCCAACCGTACTATTTGGACAAACCAAATGGGACGGAGGGAGTATTTAATGAGAAATAGTGTTCATGGGACAATAGACATGAACGTCATATAGAAGAGAAAAGCGGCACAAAGACAAGAAGATTCTAACATCTGTCAAATGCATACGAAGCTAGCTAGGGATTATCTTATTTATACAAGGGCTAGGAAGAGACCCCTAAGATAGAGGACTAAAGTGAATCGGGTTCACATAACTAATATAATATATTCCACAAGATCATACCGGAAAGGGGAGGCGATCGATGGGATTGTCTTTGTGAGTGAGATGTCGAGTCGGTACAAGGGAAAGATGGTGAAGGTGTATGGGGATCCGGTGGAGGTGTTTGCTAATAATGGGGCTCCTGTGCAACATTTTGTTGAAGAGAAGAAGAGGGTTTTCAGGACGTGGCTATTGGGTCTTGAAAAGAAATGAGATTTTCTTGTGAGTGCGATAAGAGGACGAAAATGAGTCTCAATGTTTTTGTTCACTTGTAAATGGCAACAATTTCTAAGTATCCCCCGCAGGAGCCTTGCTCTGTTTTCAGATTAAAAAAAATACGAATTCTGATTATGACACTCAATTGTGATTGTAAATGGCAGCTTTGGTGGAAATTCCAATTGTTGCGTATGATCTATAGGTAGGGTAGCCTCGCCAGTTTTGAATGCTTTTTGCATTATTAAATTGAACAAAGTTTGATTGGTCTATGTTTTGTTTGTGGTGAATTCTATTCCATTTAAATAAATTATGAGTTTCCTTACTCGATCATATCAATTCATTTGAGCTTTATATAACACTGGGTTAAAGAGCACTAAATTTCAAATGAATTATAGGTGCTAGAGAAGTAACTAAAAAAGTGCATAATGGCCATTTTTTTTGTTGTTAATTATATATTTTCGGACTTTGATGAAGCCAAACTGCCCCATTGTATTTCTGACTTTGATGGCCAAACCCTTCCATTAAGAAAATTTTAAAGATCGTCATTTATGGTCTTAAAGATCGTCATTTATGGTGGTCCGGCCCTTTGAATTCTACCTATTGTAAAAATACTCTAGTGTTTTTGTGTATTTTTCCTCCTTTTTTTTTAGCTTGGTTTCATCATGTTAGAAATTTCAATTTGAATTCAATTTTAGTAAGAAGTCCAAAAAGAGATAAGTTTCAGTCTAAATTGCGATAAATGGATGGGGATTTTGTGCGATATTTGCATCATAAATCATAATGTGTTTAAATGATTCCATTTGATGCAAAGTGTTCATCTCGGATGATGGTTTGTAACGACCGAGGTGAAGTAGGACTATTTATCAAGTCTATAGTAGATGATTGTTCATATCTAGGTTCAACTATTCTGATGTATATCCATAAGTATGTTAACTGGTTTCTTTCTTAAAAAAAGGTATTTTCCTATTGACTTCTTTTTATTGTCACACCATAAAAGAAAGTGGTTCGACATGGTTAATGTGGCTAATACTATTTTCTAAGATTTGGGAGTGGAGTTTGGCGACAGATCAAACTAGAGGAGGAGGGCTATATGGGCATTGGTGCTTGAATTTGATTAAGAGGAGTTTTTGCTTTCATGTAATTTTCTCAACTTCTTCAGAAATTTGTTCCTTTTTCTACAAATGAAAAATTTGTTTGTTTGATTGATCTGTCCTATGATTACTCTCTAAAACAATGAAAAAGTACAACATGAGAAATATGAGTAATTATAAAGTTTCGATATCACTAATAATATAATCTAGTATTTAGGGAATTTCCAAAACCTGCTTAAAAAATTTAAGGAAAAATTCTTTTAGTACTTTGACAATTCATTTTTGTGTGTCGAAAAAAAAAGTTTCCTTTTGGCACCACTATACTTGATACAATTTTTTTTTTTTGTTGATTTATTATTTTTAATAAATCTAATTTACAAAAAATTGGATGGAAGCCCGTTAGCATAGTAACTAATTGAGTTCCAACACCCTTATTTAAGGTAAAATACAAGCTATGAAAAATAAAAGAGCGAATATAAATACTAGAGACATGACTCTAAGCAACTTATGTGACCCTATCAAAAAAATCAAGAATATCACTTTCTAATAAAGTGGAAAAAGCGAAAATGATAAAACCGTACCCATTATCAACACATTTGAAAGCATACTTGTTATTCCTTTCGACGAGAGCCTTATCAACAACAATCACAGGGACGAAAACGTCAACACCAACACTAGTGAAAGGAGAAACAATAGTGACATCCAAACACTAATTTAAAAAGTTTATTTAAACCAAAAGTTCATTTGTCATTAGGGGTGGGTGCCGGTCCAAAACCGGACCAGACTGGACAGGGGTCGGATTGCCCGAAACTTATGGACTGGGGATCGGTCCAGGAAAATCCGATCCGGTCCGGGCCCGGTCTGGTTTTGGACCGGTTTTTTTTATTTTTTTAAGAAAAAAATACGTTTTTGTATAAAAAATTATAATATAGTTTTAGAAATAATATATGATTAATAAAAAATATAATATTATTATGTATATAATATAAATGTGAAACTTAAATATTAAAAATAAACTATATAACATTAAAATTATAATTTTATTTAAATTTAATTTTTTATTAAATTTTATAAAAATCCAGTCCAAACCGCGATTGAGAACCTCCATTTTCATGGAATGAGGACCAGACCAGATTTTGCCCAACCCTATTTGTCATCTATTTAATATAATTTCCCTTTAAAATTGAAAATAAAAAATAATTTAAAAAGAGATATAGAAAGGTTAATATAATATTATGATCTCGAATTATGATATTGGCAAAAGTAGCTTAGTTAGGTAAAATAAAAACATAATAATTAATTCTAAATGACAGTCTCTAAATAATACGTCGTAAAATAAAATAGTTAACATATGTATGATATGGGTATGATATGATATGGGTATTAAACTTTAAACCAAAAAAGAATGGCCAAATACATATACAGGACCCTAAATTTGTACCAATTAGTCATTTAGGACCCTATACTTCAAAGTTTGCCAATTAGGCACCTTAACTCAGTAATCGTGGCCTATGAGTACCTAATAGACGATTTTGACATAAATTTGTCATATCTAGCCCCCCGAACTTACGCGAATTTGTCATTTAGGCACCCCATCTTTGTTTTGGACCTATTGGGTACCTGAACTTATGTTTTTTGATCTATTGAACACCTGTTTGCTGACTTTTGCAAAAAAATTCCACCGTGGCGCCACTTGTATACTATGTGTATGCCACTTCATTATTTTTAATTAAAAAAATAGAAAAAAAATTAAAATATATTAATCAAGTTAAAAATTGTTTACAAAAATGCGAGTACACAGTGGCCAGGAATTCTCGCCAACGCCGGCACCCCAACCCTAGGCTCCACCGGCTTCAAGCTCCAATCGGGCCTGTCCGGAGGAGCTCAAGGCGGCGCCCTTGCCGAAAACGACGGTCTGGAGTTCCAGGCGGAGGAGATCAACGCCTCGGCCTCGGACGGGGACACGGTCTGGTGAAGGACGTCGGAGGGGAGGTCGAGGTAGCACCCGCCGGGGCGGCCCGAGACGGCCTGATCGAGGACGTCGAAGACCCATGCGGGGACCAATTGGATGGAAGTGGCCTTGGTAGAGAGCTTGGAGAAGGGGGCAACGGCAGCGACCTGATCCAGCTCTTGGAAGTCGCCTCAGCCGAGGTCGCGCTGGTCGCAGGAGCTGGAGATCGTCTTCCACTCCCATGTCGCCGGCATCGATAAGGCAACCACAGGAATTGTCGACGGTTTCCAACCCTGCAATCTTTGCAATTTCTTTTTTTTTTCTCTTTTTCTTATTTCCCATTAGTTAATGATATTTTTCTTTCGTTTTTTTTTTCCAATTTTCAATTTTCCTATTGTTTTTCTTTCTTTTTTTAAATTAAAAGTAATGAAGTGGCCTACACGTGGCGTTATGGTTGACAAATTTTTTTGGCAAACAGGTGTTCAATAGGTCAAAAAACATAAGTTCAGGTACCCAATAGGTCCAAATCAAAGATGGGGTGCATAAGTGACAAATTCGCGTAAGTTCGGGGGGCATAATATGTTTTAAGCCAAAAAAGAATATGTAAACTAGCAGGGGCGGAACCAGAATAAATACATTGAGGGGGCTAAATCTTTTTAATTAAGTATAGCGAACTTACAACTTATAATAAGAATATAAAAATTACTTTAGTTTTTAGCCAAACAATTACTTTAGTATATTATAGAGAATAGTTTATTTCTTAACTCTAATAAAAAAACTCTAAATAATTCTCTGAAAAATTGATTATATCTCAACTTTTTTTGTATAGTAACTAGGACCATGATTATCTTCGTTTTCATTGTAAAAGCATAAAATATATTATCATCGCTTTTATTGAAAAGATATTTAACATGTTTCGGAAAAAATAACGTGTATGATTCAATATATCTCACCAATCAATATCTATTACTATATACTAAAGCGGAAGCAAATTCCGCCACCATATTGATCCACATCACCCCTTTTATTAAAAATAATATAGTTTATATAAATTTTGTTATCATCTATTAAATTGGAAGTTTTATCTTTTTACTTCCTACTTGGAAATTTTATCTTTTGTTATCTATTAAATTGGAAAATTTATCTTTCTACCACCTACTTATTACATTTAAATTTATCATATATGAATATATGATCCAAAAGCATGTACGTAATTTTTCATCATTATTTAAATAATTTATTATTTATTTGATATTATTATCTATCTCTTACTATATACTAAAACGGAATCAAATTCCGCCACCGTATTACGCCACATCACACCTGTTGAAGTCCGAAAACACCGATGGTAGAGTAACGCGATGAGAGCAAGAGATTTGAACTCAACCGAGTCAACGGACGGAGAGATGGAAAGTATCTGGTCGCTTGAAGTGTTTAACGCGATAGGGGTAGTGTTAAGGATGCTTTTGTATTAACCGTGGGGTTACAATGGTAAACAGATGGTCTCTATCGCGTTTAGGTGTATCGGGTTACAACAATGATCTTAGCTCGAGATCTAGTGTATGTGGTTCGCGAGTTTTTCGATCCCCGTTCTGGTGCATTGAGCTCGCTATTTATAGTGGAGGTTCGAGCAGGGTTGGAGCGAGATGCCGACGTGGGATGGGTGCCGCCCAGGTACGTGTCGCTCTATGGTTGGTCCTTGGGGCGGCAGCCGCGGAGCTGGCTAATCAGAAGCCAGGATGGGACGTTGCCGCCCACCGCTCCCCTGATGGGACGTTGCCGCCCACCCACTTGCTTGGATGGGACGGGGCAGTGAGCGCGGTGAGCGCAACCCCTGGGATCGGACCTCCGCTTTCTGGGGACTTGGCCTTTGTAGAGAACCTTTTGACCTGGACGGCGGCGTCCTTGATCGCGATGGCCGCATAGTTCATGGTTTGACGCCATCTTTGAGAAGTCTATACTTGGTCATATTTTGTTTTGGTAGGGTGCCTTATCGCGTTGCCGGTTCCTGGTATCAACACAACCCCATGGACCGGGACTCGGCGCCCCTTGCGAGGACGGGTCCAAAAACAAGGTACCCCGAACCGGAAAACGTGATGCATGGAACGCATTGTCTTTTCGGAGACGGGCAAGCGAACGGAGGTGACGGGACGAGTAGTGTGGCGAAGAAATTTGTTTGGGCCGCTTTTGCTTCATGGGCCGCCCTTCAGCCGAAGCCCATATTTTCGCGGCCCGCCAAACACCGGACACAAGAGCGATTCCGCTCTTCGTCCTCTCCACTTCCTCATTTCAATTTCGAAAACCCGGCATTTCTGCTCCCATTTTCGTCCTCTAGCCCCTTCTCACCGGAAACCGCTCGCCTGCCAGTGACGTCGCCGTCGCCCAAGCCTGCCCCCGCAGTTCCGTAACCACAAGGTATGCCCGCCCTCTCTCTCTCTCTCTCGTTTTCTTCCGCATTTTTCTGGGCTATTTGGGGGGGGGGAACCGCCCTAATCCCAGCGGCGGCACCGCCGCTGGGTACTTGCGGCGCTTCATGGTGGTTTTTTGCTGAGGAAGCGTCTCGCTGGGTGTGGGCTCGGGGCTTTTCGAGGTTTCTGGGTGGCGGAGAGCGGCGGACGTCTCCATCGGGGAGGCGAAACGTCGCCGGGGGGCGAAGGGTCAGGGGAGGCGAAGGGTCATGGGAGGTGAAAAGTCACGCCTACGGGGGAACGAAGAGGACGTGCCCAGCGCGACCATCCGTCCCAACAGGTCCTGTCGCCTCGGCCAACCCCTGGAGATGCGTGTCGAGAACGGCAGAATGTTCTCCTGACACAGCGCGCGCACCCCTAGGTTTTCTGTTTTGACAGGGCTTTTCGTCCTATTGCGAAATGACACCTGTCCGTGCTGGGGTACCGCGTGCTTTGTCTTGTTTTCTGTATTCTTTTATTGACCCTATTGTTTTGTGTGTATTCATCGCGCTATATACCTCTCCATGATTGTTTCTTCCCATGCACATCATTTTTCTTTTCCTTCCTCCAGGAGCCTCTTTGCTTCCGTGCCTTGGATTCGGGGTTTTCTAGCGACTCCTGCCCTTCAGGCGTGGATCGCGGTGATAGGATAGCGAACTGGGACGACTTCTACGCGTTCGACTCCTCCTGTGAGTACCAGGATATGTCCGTGAGTGATTCTCAGAACAACTTTCGCGAGCCTGCGGTTTGAGTAAGAGCGATCCTACCACGGTATCCGAAGCTCGTACGAAAAGCGGATCCTCATCGCGATCCATGGCACGCTGCAGGCCCTTTGATCCCCATGACGAGGCCGTGGGTGATGAGGCGTCGACTTCCGGGACCGCGAGAAGCTTTCCCTCGCGGTACCTGACGCGGATGCAAGTGGAGGTTCCGCGCTTCCGTCAGACCAAGCCCCAACGCCTGGTCGAGTACGAGAAACCGACGACGCTGGAGAAGGGCAGCGCCTCCATCATGACTCTCGAGGAGTTGGACGTTATCGCGTCGGGATACCCCTGGCCAGCCGGGGTGGAACTCCTGTTGCCCCTTGACGGGGGAAACAGCTTCGCCGTTTACGAGGCGGGCATTGTGGTCTACGTGGCGAGCCTTGTCGCGGGCTTTCGGGCCCCGCTGCCGCGTTACGTCTCAGATTTTTTGTTTGATCTTGAACTTGCCCCGGCCTCGATGGCGCCCAATTGTTGGAGCATCATCAAGGCCTATCACTTGCGGTGCCTAGAGCTGAGGCACCCTCCCTCCGTATGGCATATGCGGCAGGTCATTACGGTCAAATCCGACAGCCGAGGCATCGTGAATTTCAGCCTCACGCATTGTAATCTTCTAATTACTCCCTCCAACGTGGGTCCGCGATGGAAGGAAAAATGGTTTATCGTGCACGACACCGAGGGCGACAAACTGCATTGCCCCATGGTTGCCGACAGGTTCCGCCCCCATAAGCGCAAACGCGGTGAGTCCAAAATGGCCTCCGCGGCAAAGAAGGCCTTTGCCGCGCCCTTCAAACGGGAGCAGAGCGTTTGGATAACACAGGAGCGCCTTGAGCGCGCTGGGCTAAGCCTGAGGCCGGCACCGCCCCGGGAGAACGTGGTGCCCTCGTCGGGCACCCCGTCCCCGGAGCCCGGGGGCGAGGGTATTCCTATTTTTTCTGATACGGCCTTATTTTACTATGTTTTGCTAGTGTCTTTGAACGCGTTAACCCTGATTGTTGATGGCTCGTTTTGCAGGCATGGACGTGTTCGCAGCTCTTGTTTCGGGCAAATCTGCCCGTACTGACTCCGCGGCACCCTCTACGGCCCAGACCTTGGACAATAGGGAGCGCACCGCGAAGGGTTCGCCCGAGCAGAAGGGGCGGAGCCACCCCCCGGGTCAGAAAGATAAACGGGTCCAGGGCACCTTGAAGCGAAGGACCGCGGAGGACGCGGTCCGTGCCGAGGGGGTGGCCGTGAAGAGGGGTAAAAAAGACGTGGCCCCGGCCGAGAAACCGGATCCCGAGACCGCGAAGGGGCCCGCTCAGATTGTGACGGGCGCGGGCCACCGTTGTCATTGGTCGCGACGGGCCGAGGTGGAGGGGTTCGCCTGCTCGGGGCCAAGCTGGGGCACCTTCCTAGAGGGTCAATATGCCTATGACTCGGAGAGGGAGTGGTTCCAAACCCTCAACGGGGACCAGGTCCAGGGAGAGTGCATGAAGTATGGCCACATGGTACGCGGTTCCTGCCTGCTTTGTGTTTTATTATCACTTTGTCCTTGTTTTGTGATCTTTGTTTTGGTGCCGCCCTGATCCGTAGGTCAACGCGTGGCTGAACTATCTGCCCAACCGCGTGCGCGAGGAGGAGGCCAAGGCTGAGGCAGCGGTGAAAGCCAAGGAGGAGGCCGACGCGTCGCTTCAGGAGCTGCGTGCGCAGGCGGAGAAAGACGCCGCGGCGCTCAAGTCGGCCAGGTCCCAGGTTGCGGCGTTGAAGAAGGATGCAGCGGTTTCAAAAGCGCATAACGAGGAGCTGAGCGCGCAGCTGGAAGCAACCAGCAAAAAGTTGAAGAGCGCGATACCCGACTACCTCGCCTCGCAAGAGTACATGGACCGACGCGTTGACGATGCGCGGACGGTTCAAGCTCTTAGCGCTGTCACCACTAGAAAATGGGTTTTTAACGACCAAGCTATAACGACGAAGTGAAAAATTTACCGTTAAAGGTATATGTACACCCTTTAATAACGAGAAACATAAATGATGGTCGTAGTAAGCTTGATACTAAATTACACGTGATTTTAGTACCATCGTTATTGTTATTAAACAAAATATTTTAAAAAATTAAAAATTCTAACACGTCGTTAATAGACTAAAGATATGGGCGGGTTATTTTTGAGGGAAAATTTTCAATTGAATTCCTATTTTTCACTTCTCTACGCTGAAAAACTTCTCAAAGCCGCCGAATTTGGACGGCTGGGGAGGGGACGTTACCCTCCTCTAAGGACCAAAAGGAACCGCAGAGAGTCTGGATTCGTCATCCACCGAACTTCGAGTCTTCGCCGATTGGCAATCACCGGCAATCCATCTCAAGCAGGTGTTCCGAGGTTCGTGCTCTCTTCTATGCCTTTTCCGATCAGCGATTTCATATTTGCTGTGCAAAAGAGTCTGGATTCGGCCAAACTGACATTGTTTCCTCTTCAATTTGATGTGATCGGGGGGATCTTTGGGTTCTGAGGTTCCTGCTCTCGTAATTCCTCTTCTTCCTTTTCCCTAATTCTCCTGTTTTAGGTCGAACGAAGAGATTCCGAGTTTTGGTTAGGGTTTTCGTGAAGTTAGGGTATTCGGCGCCGACTCAATCGCAGATTATCCAAGATCTTGAGATCACAGTCCGTGAGGTGAGTTTTCCTTTTCCGAATCCAATTCCTCATCTCATTTCGCTCGTTCTTCGTCTAGTGTGTTCGATTGAATTGATCTGATGATAGGCTGTTGCTTTCCTGAACAGTTTTCAGTGTTTGGATCGTTGGCCAATGTGGGAGCAATGGTTGGTGCGATAGCCAACGGTCAGATTTCCGAAAACATTGGAAGGAAAGTTGTATGTTAGAAATGATGAATCGATCTGTTGTTAGAAAATTTTCATTGTTGGTGGGATATCCAAATACTTATTGTTTTCTGTTTGTTCGTTTCAGTCGTTGATGATTGCTTTGATCCCTAACATTCTTGGATGGCTTACTATATCATTTGCCAAAGTAAATATCAGTTCTAAGTTGTAGCTTCTGTGTCTTGTAAGCCACATTTTCTCCCAGTGTCGAATTTACTGATTGTTGATCATGCTTAAAATTCCAGCTTTCTCTTCATTGGAAGATTAATGGCAGGTTTTGGAGTTGGCGTTTTCAGGGTTTACTGTTGCTGAGCGGGAGCATCTCTATGGTTTACATCCAGGTTTTGTTGTTTTCTATCCTAATTGAAATATGTTTGCACCAGCTCTCGTCTGTCCCTTCCATTTCACTAGTCTAGCTTTAACTTTTAAAGGGCTTTGTTAGTAAACCTAACAATGTTCAAATTGTACCTACAAAGTAGGTGACATTAAAAATGTATTATTTATCCAACTTTTAAAGGGCTTTGTTAGTAAACCTACTGATATCTATGTTAAAAATATATTATTTATCCAATTTTCTTTGCTCATTATGTATCATATGCAATCCAAAGTAGGTCACATTAAGCAAGTTATACAGAAATTAGGTATGATCTAAAAATATAGTGCTACTAAGCCTCAAGTGTAGTTGAAATCTTGAATGCAAGGAGGAGGCAGATGAAGAAGGAAAAGGGTTTGTTTTCCTCGAGAACTAACAGTGGTGAAGAAGCTGATGAGAAAGCTCAGGGTGACGTTTCACGACCTGGTGGATTCTCCACTCGCAATGCTTCTTCTAAGTATGATTTTGTCAAGGTCTCTCACTCCGTATCTTGCTTGCCAATTTTATTAATAAGTTTTCAAATTGTTTGCTTGCATAATTCTCCATTGCCAATGCTTCATTCCTTTTCTTTTTCCCCTCTCAGGTAAAGGTTTGGCTTGGGGATAATGCTGATCACTATTATGTTCATTCTAGATTTTTGCTCAGCGGAATGCTTACTGTCCCCAAGGTTTGAAATTTTTGAATTTTCTTTCTCTCCTTTAGGTTTAAGCTGTATATGTGCAGACAGTTAGGCTTCCAAATGGTTTTATTAATTGTTTTCTTCTCAATCTTTGATTAATAATGCCAATGCTGATCAGTACTAAATTCCTGCAACTAAGGTATGAAATCAGATTGAGTCTTGTTAAAAAGCTCCTAAAACTATTTTTGTAGTGCACGTATTTGATGATCATGGAATGGGTTCTAACATCTAACAGTGTGATGTTTCATGCTTTGGTGGTGGTAGAATGGGATCGTTAGAAGTTGATGGAGAGTCTTCGTACCTGGGCTCCTCTTGGCTCACTGGCTCTTCTAGGGGTTCTTTCCAGGTTTCACCATCATAGAGTGCCACTGGTAATACTTGTATGTGGAACTGTTTGTACTGGGAAGTCTACACTTGCTACTCAACTCACTCAAAGATTAAATTTGCCTAATGTCTTACAGGTAAAGCAGGGAATTTTGTATCTTTATATTGTTAGAGCTTTCTAATGGCAGCACCAATCTAAGCCTTACGTTTCTTGCAGACCGATATGGTGTATGAATTGCTGCGCACATCAAGTGAGTATGTGGCAAACTCGATATTCTTTGGTTATATCCTTTTGTTTCAACTTGCAAGGAATTTATTTTACTTCTGCAGTTCTACCATATTAACAATAGTGCAATTTAAGCTACATACATGATTTGTAATGTATCTTAGTATACTATTTCTCTAAGTGCGTTGTTATATGTATGACCATATGTTTTGTTATATGTATGATCATTTTCTAGATTCAAGCGGAAGCATCTATTATTTGTGGCATGTTTTCTTTATGTGCTAGATGGTCTTATGATGAACTGCTAAAATGGATTACTCTGTTATTAGACAGAAAGTGCATCCTTGAACGAAGCCCAAAGGTTTGAGCTCTTTTAAATGATCTGCAATGCTCCATTGGCATCAACACCTGTGTGGGAACGTGAATTCAATTCTTCTAAGGAACTAATCACTGAGTTTTGTAGAGAATGCTGAATTGTTCAAAAAGGTGATTGTTATTGCTATTTTTTCCTGTTACTATTGCATGATACATGTGCTGTTACATTTCATCTACGGTTTTATAGCTAGATAGTGTGGTTTTCTTGTTAGTAACATATGTTTAGGTAGACAATTAAATTTATTGAGCTCCTTTTTCAGTAGAACATGAATCTACATTTGGTGTTTTCCGCTCTTTTTTTACTTGAATGTTGAGTGAGAAAGCCCTGAGAAATTATATACTTTGAGGCCTTTGACAAGCTGGTGCGGTTTTTCTGTTAGTAACATATGTTTAGCTAGAATATTAGGGGTATTGGGCTCATATTTAAGTTGTACATGTTGAATGTACTTGGGTATTTTTTTTTTTCCGGTTCGTTGAATATTGAAGAAGAAAACCCTTGGAATTGATATCCTTTGAGGTCTCTGAGACACTCCTATAATGGGTGTGGGTCATGGCCTTTTAGCGTGCCATACTTCTATTTTTTATCTCACGTGCAGCTTTCTAAAAGTGAGCCTTTAAGTTTCTGGAATTGCTTCCTAGTGGGAGGAAGTAGCTAATTCTAAAATTGTGGGAGCTGGTGCATGACTTGCAAATTCCAACCATTTCTATATGATACGAATTGTAAAGGTAATTGCTGTAAAGTTTCCTTGTTTTTAGACAACTTGATTTGGTAATTCTGATGTGGGTTTGGAATCTGGGCTCATGCAGCAGGGATGTTATTGTTGTATACCTATTTTTACTTTTTTTTTTGGTTTCTGCTCTAGTACTTTAGAAAATGTCATCTATATTGCATCGAAGATACTTCATCCTTGTCTTCTGTTTTCTTAGAAAAGGGAATGTTTTGAGTTTGATGATGTCGATGCTTTGCATGAAAGTTTTGAGTGTGATGATGTTAGGTCTCTAATCTTCCGTGCTAAGAGCTCACAATGAATATGGATTTTAATTATTTGATCCTTCGATAAACTCTGTAGTATGTAAGCTTTGTATGGTCTAACCTTTGACCAGCTAGAATTAAGATTTTCTCTTGCCATTGTTTCAGTGCAGCTTGAGTATATTGAAGGGTTATTTTCAGATTGGGGCTTGGAGGATTTTACAATTGATACTGTCATACTGCTCTATAAATCTGTAAGTCAATCTGGATAAATTACCTTGGAATATGTGTATATTTATCCAGCGATTGTGATAACTTGATCTTTTTGTTAATTTTTTAATGTTTGTGTTTGGATTTGATTTTATAAGCTTTGAATGCTGATCTTGTTAATTGATTGTTGTTTGTGTTGACTTTCTATGAATCCAATATCTGATTTCTATATTTGTTTGACGTTTCAGCTTCTATGCATTTAGATAATTCAGTATTAGGTTTTGTACTTGCTTGAATTTGATATTAATTGTTGTAGTGTAACTAGTCTTTTAGAACATAAACCTTTACCTAAAAGTTTGTAAATATTTAAACAAAGATTCATATTAATTATGCCTTCACAAAATGAGTTGAACTCACAAGGTATATATTTGCTTTGTTAGGTTAGCTACTTTGAATGGACTTGACTATGATTAATTTGTCATTCTGTTTGTGTTGATTTACCATGTGTGCCCTGTTCTTGCATCTTGACAGTACATTGAGCTGAAATTCTGCCAATGGATTTGAGAGTAAGAATAATTTTTGTTTTCTTTTTTTTTGATTTTTTAGGTACTTGAAGATCAGAAGGGCATTGTTATACATTGCCCAAATCCATTTCAAACTCTATTAGAATATATATATATATATGTTTTCAGAATATTAGATCATATGGATTCATTGCTTTTATTTTGCTTTGGATGATATAAACAGGTTGTGAACTTTGAATGTGAATTGAATTTTATGATTATATATATAGTTTTCAGAATTCATATATGATTTGTTTGGTTTATTGAGCACTTAGATTAATTGTGAGAGTAATGCTTTATATCCCAATTCGAATAAATAATTAGGAGCAAGCATATATAACGATGGAAAATGTAGTCACGATTGCATAATATTTCTAATGATAGGTAATAACGACAAACTCGTTTATCGTAATCAACTATGACTTCGTTGTTATTCATTATTTCAGCACGACGACTTGTATGCTTGTCGTTATTAAATAATGACTACAAGGTAGCTTATCAGTAAACATCAACGACGATATTGTTGCCCCTCGTTATTGTTTTAACGACAACATAGCTGCTCGTTGTAATTGCATTAACGACAAACAAGCATGTCGTCGCTATTGACTCACGACGAACTTGGATGTCGTCGTTAGTAGTTAACAACGAACATGGTCGTTATAACCAATAACGTCGGAAGCTATTGCAACGAACAGACGACGACTTTTATGTGGTCGTTAAAAGGTTATAACGACGAGATTCATAGCTTATAACGACAAAATTGTTGGTCGTTAAAAGCCCTTTTCCTAGTAGGGTGTTACGGCCGCCCTCCAGTATTGTGAGAGGTACAAGGTGAAGTACTTCGCTCCCGACCTCCAACGCGAAATGGGAGCTATCTGGGAGAATGGGGTGGCGAAACCACCTTTTGACGTCGTGGAGGAGGACGAGGTGGCGGAAAATGCCGATGCGAACACCGATCAGGAACCCCCTGCCCCCGACGTCGAGACAGAAAAAGCCCCTGGGGATCCTTCTACCTCCGCGCTCGCGACCGATGCCCCTGATGCTTGAAACCCTCCGCCAAGACCATCACATTTTTTTTTGTTTCTACCTTTTTTGTGCACTGATGTTCTATTCGGCCCTTGGGGCCGAAGTACTGCTTGTGGCCGCGCTGCGGCTGTAATTATACTCTTAACGCGATCTATGCGTGTAAACTGCTTTTGCCGTCATGCGGCCTTTTAATTGTGTCTGCTTTTTTGCTCTTAAAACTCGCCGTATCGAACCCCATGCCAAGCTAGGTGCTAGGACCGCGCTTTACACTAGGTTGATGTCACTTGGTTTTTTGTGAAAACTCGCCGTATCGACCCCATGCCAAGCTAGGTGCTAGGACCGCGCTTTACACTAGGTTGATGTCACTTGGTTTTTTGCGAAAACTCGCCGTATCGAACCCCATGCCAAGCTAGGTGCTAGGACCGCGCTTTACACTAGGTCGATGTCACTTGGTTTTTTTGCGAAAACTCGCCGTACCCAACCCCATGCCAAGCTAGGTGCTAGGACCGCGCTTGACACTAGGCTAGTGTAACAGATTTTGCTTATTAGTGAATTTCTTTGATGTTTTATGCAACTGCGAGGGGTGGAACCCGACTCGAGCGCGCCTAAGCGCATCGCGCGCGTTAGTGGACAACCCCAAGCGAGTACGGCAACTCGGGTTTCCCTAACGACTGTGGAGTTTTGATGTTTTAAGGCTTTATCCAACTACAAGGGGTGGAACCCAACTCGAGCGCGCCTAAGCGCATCGCGCGCATTAGCGAACAACCCCAAGCGAGTACGGCAACTCGGGTTTCCCTAACGACTGTGGAGTTTTGATGTTTTAAGGCTTTATGCAAGTGCGAGGGGTGGAACCCAACTCGAGCGCGCCTAAGCGCATCGCGCACGTTAGCGGACAACCCCAAGCGAGTACGGCAACTCAGGTTTCCCTAACGATTGTGGAGTTTTGATGTTTTAAGGCTTTATGCAACTACGAGGGGTGGAACCCAACTCGAGCGCGCCTAAGCGCATCGCGAACGTTAGCGGACAACCCCAAGCGAGTACGGCAACTCGGGTTTCCCTAACGACTGTGGAGTTTTGATGTTTTAAGGCTTTATGCAACTGCGAGGGGTGGAACCCAACTCGAGCGCGCCTAAGCGCATCGCGCGCATTAGCGGACAACCCCAAGCGAGTACGGCAACTCGGGTTTCCCTAACGACTGTGGAGTTTTGATTTTTTAAGGCTTTATGCAACTGCGAGGGGTGGAACCCAACTCGAGTGCGCCTAAGCGCATCGCGCGCGTTAACGGACAACCCAAGCGAGGACGACAACTCGGGTTTCCTTAACGGTTAATGCATTGTTGGACAGCGTAGGGTTGTTGTCTTGTCTTATTTATATGATGATCGTCATAATAAAGACATTACACGCGATAACAAACGCGGTGACAAACCTAGCAATGACCTAAATTCTCGATTCAAAAACACCAGGGACAACTTCCGGTGCTCTCGTTGGGGGTGACACCGCGCTGGGGGCGTCCGTTCCCACCTCCTGCCCGGTGAAGTTCCCGCTGGTGGAGGAACTCCCGTTGGTGGTGGAACTTCCGTTGGTGGCGGAGCTTCCGTTGGTGGCGAAGCTTCCGTTGGTGGTGGAGCTTCCGTTGGTGGTGGAAAACTCCCCCACGTAAGGTTCTTGCGCGGGTGCGTACCCCTGATAGTACTGTGTGTGCACATACTCCAGGAAGGGGGCCTGGGGCTGGGCACCCTGTTGGAAACCAGGGTGCCAGCCTGGCACGACATTTGGCCACCGCGCGGCCGGGCCCCAGCCGAGCATGGGTGCAGCCGGGGGCGTCGCGGGTGGTGCCCCATAATACCACGGTGGCGGCGGTCGCATCCCGAAGGCCGCCGTCAGCGTAGTACGCGTCGTCGTTGTTAGCGTCCATCACTCTTCGTCAATTGAAGCGGTGCCTGCTTAGTTTGAGGAGGTTCCCCACAGACGGCGCCAATGTTGAAGTCCGAAAACACCGATGGTAGAGTAACGCGATGAGAGCAAGAGATTTGAACTCAACCGAGTCAACGGACGGAGAGATGGAAAGTATCTGGTCGCTTGAAGTGTTTAACGCGATAGGGGTAGTGTTAAGGATGCTTTTGTATTAACTGTGGGGTTACAATGGTAAATAGATGGTCTCTATCGCGTTTAGGTGTATCGGGTTACAACAATGATCTTAGCTCGAGATCTAGTGTATGTGGTTCGCGAGTTTTTCGATCCCCGTTCTGGTGCATTGAGCTCGCTATTTATAGTGGAGGTTCGAGCAGGGTTGGAGCGAGATGCCGATGTGGGATGGGTGCCGCCCAGGTACGTGTCGCTCTATGGTTGGTCCTTGGGGCGGCAGCCGCGGAGCTGGCTAATCAGAAGCCAGGATGGGACGTTGCCGCCCACCGCTCCCCTGATGGAACGTTGCCGCCCACCCACTTGCTTGGATGGGACGGGGCAGTGAGCGCGGTGAGCGCAACCCCTGGGATCGGACCTCCGCTTTCTGGGGACTTGGCCTTTGTAGAGAACCTTTTGACCTGGACGGCGGCGTCCTTGATCGCGATGGCCGCGTAGTTCATGGTTTGACGCCATCTTCGAGAAGTCTATACTTGGTCATATTTTGTTTTGGTAGGGTGCCTTATCGCGTTGCCGGTTCCTGGTATCAACAACACCCTTATGAAAAAATTATCTTATCAATCTTAGTTTTAAGCTTAATCTTATACATACTTAATTAAAATATTAGTTCTATCTTCAATTTTTAGTTGTTTCCTATCCAAAAATATAAATATAAATCTTATTATTACATGGTTACCTATTTAGTTAGTATATTAATTTATCCTAAATATTTTATTAAAAAATCATTTTTACTCATTTACTTGAATATTGTACTAAAAGTAATATTACTTTCGTAATTTTGACCTAAAATTTTCTAAAAATCATCATTAGTTACAAATTCTACCACTATATTTTTGTCACATCTTTATTTATTAAAATAATGTGTTAAATATTTTTTTCCTATTGTATCATATTGAAATCCAATAATAATATGAATAAAAATATTAGATGATGTATATATCCCAAGTATATCCATAACATTACACATTGATTATGTATATAGATAAAAGATAGATTTCTTACTAAGATAATGATTCGTTGGATATGTTTATTTGATATTTACATACTTATTATTTAAGTATTTTTTACAATATAATAACATCTATACAAGATAATTTATTTTGATTTTTTATTTTATTAAATATTCTCATTTTTTAAAAACTGTAATACTATATTAATCCAAGTTTTTATTTTAAATGAATATTTATTGATATAAATTAGTTTATGCACTTTAAATAATAATATTTTTAAATAATATTTTTAAATAATATTTTATTATTTAAATAATGTATTGTTTAAATTTTGGTAAGAAAATTGATACTCTTTACCGACTCGACCCGAAAACCCGCAACGACCCGACTTAGTTTGACCCATAACCCGATTGACCCAAACCCAAACGGCCCGACCCGAACCCGCCCGACCCAGCCCGATTGGCAGGTCTATATACGATCCTATAACTGATTATTTGTCATTGAGCCGATCTTTAAAAATTAGCTATTTTGTATTTATTTTCATAAGTTTTAATTTTCTATGATATTGTGTTTTCTTACGTTCATAGCAACTTACATGAATACTAACAATAAATCACTTAACTGCCCTTAACTGAAAATGGATAGAAGTTTTTTTTGTTACGATCTTGTGATCTTGCGTTATTTTGTTATTATATTTTGTCAGTTTGTGCATGTTTTTTTTTCCAAGTTTTATATATATAAATGGATAGAAAATTGTCATAATAAATCACTTAATTAAAAATATGATGGATGTTTTAAAAAAATTTATTGACAAAACTGCCCTTAACTGCTTCAGGTTTAAAAGTATACTAGCAAATGACCCGCACCTTGTACGAGGTTATTTTTTTATTATTATCTTGTATATGAATTCATTATAATAATTACAAATATTATCATATTTATAATTTATTTTAAAACGGTGCATATCTTTTAGATTATTAAAAATACCATAATTCCCATATATCATCAAATATTTACATAAAATTATTGTATTTAGCTTTTAATTTTTTATACATACAGAAACATATATATACCGAAAAAGAATGCAATAAGATGAGATGCATTATTGAAGTTTATGAAAAAATAATAAAAATCTTTTGAGTACAAGTTTGGACTGTTGTGCATGTATCAAGAATAAATTAATAAATATGGTTGATTCCATAGGTTGGTAATTTGAGTTCAGATTGAGTATAAGTTGTATATGGAAAATAATCCTACGTATGGGTTGGTTCCGTACACATTGATCATTTTAAGTTCGGATTGAGTAGAAGTTTCAACGATTTTTATATAGAGCAAAATTGTTAGCATGGTAGGTTCAAAGGTTGGTCATTTCGAGTTCGGATCGAGTAGAAGTTTCAACTATTTTTATATAGAGCAAAATTGTTAGCATGGTAGGTTCAAAGGTTGGTCATTTTGAGTTCGGATCGAGTATAAGTTTCAACTATTTTTATATAGAGCAAAATTGTTAGCATGGTAGATTCGAAGGTTGGTCATTTCGAGTTCGGATGGAGTATAAGTTTGGGCTAGCTACTATATATGGATAATAAAGTTATTGATGACATCAATTTGAAGGGTTGATCATTTAAGTTTGAATTGAGTATAGGTTTGGATTAAGTTCAGATCATTGCAAATTCTATTCAGTTGGGTTAGAATCAGTCAATTTGGTTCGGGTTCGAGTTTAGCTAGGTTTACGTCTTTAATTTAATAGGTTGGCTAGGCCAAGTCGTTATGGGTACGTTTCTTACAAGTTTTGGTTGACCAATTGGTGAAGAGAGTTGATTATATTATACTTCTGTTTGACACAGACGTTTAGGACCAGCTTGACGACAAACAAAAGTTATTTTAATTTATTTATTTTAATAAAAAGTATATGTTCAATATATAAGTATTTATACATGCAGCTTTAAAGTTATAAATATGATATTAAGTTGTGGTATTGATAGATTATATGTAAATTAATTATTCCGCTTTTTATTTAAATTAGTTAATGGACAAATTTCGGATCATTATCTAGGTTCACACCATCAAGTTGGAGTTTACTCTACATCAGTCCATGTCACTAAAATTAACCAATTAATCGGTTCTAAATATTGAAAATTTCACTATATTTATCAGATTTAAATAAATTATGTATTATGTAAATGAATATACTTTAAATTTTATTTAAAAAATCCCCAGGCAAGGCCCGGGTTATAACTAGTAACATACTATTTTGAAACTAATATGAAAGTGTAAGGTTTGGGAAAAGAAAAAGAGTATTTGAAATAAGTAAATAATTTTTAAAAGTGATTTGTAAAAGTCCAATCTTCCAATGTTCATAACTTTTTGTTCAGATGTCGGATTAAAGCGAATAATATATCAAATCGAAGGTCTCGAAACGAGAAACATATATACCTAAAAAAAATTTGGATTGGGGGGCCATGGCCCCCACTGGCCACAACATAGTTCCGCCTATGTAAACTAGTGAAGTATACAAAATAAAAGAACCGAAGGAATAGTCTTATGTAACGGTACAGGGAGTAGATTTTGAAGAAAAAGAAAAGAAAAAAGGAGTCCTCTAGGGTTTTAGCTTTGAGCAGCCCAGTGCTGTTTAGTTCCCACTCCCTTCCTCGCTTCCCATCTCCCCGATCCAACTCCCAGCCATGAATCTCACCCATTTGCTGTCTAAGCAAGCAATCCGCCATCTTTCCAGATTGAAACCTAGAAAATCAACTCCCACCTTCATCGGTTCTTCGTACAATACCTCTACGATCGCAAATCAAAAGTCTCCATCTCCGAGCATCCATGGCAACTCCTCTGTTGCCGATCCCTCCGGATCCTCTCTCCCCAAAAGGCAATTCCATTCATCTCCAGAACTCAGATCCACATCCCTCGCCGTCAACCTGGAATCCATCCAAACCGAATCGGAAGAATCGGAAGACACGATGAACGAATTCCTGTCCCGATTCGTCTACATAATGCGCGGAAAGCTCAACGCCGCCTATCCGGATTGCGACAAGCAGACGATCGACGGGATGCTGCTGGTAGTCGTGGAGAAGGTCGTGGAGGAGATGGAGAAAGGAACCCTAGAGGAGATGCTGAGCGAGTCGGCATCATCGCATTCGTCTCCGTCCGCGGATTTCAGCGACGATCTGTGGAGGACGGTGTGGGAGGTGAGCAACACGGTCTGCGAGGACATGGATAAGGAGCGCAAGAAGGAGAATATGAAGAAGTTTCTGCAGTCCGAGGAGGTTAAGAAGATGGCGAGGTTCGCTAGCGAGGTCGGGATCCGAGGGGATATGCTCAGAGAGCTCAAGTTCAAGTGGGCCAGGGAGAAGATGGAGGAGAGCGAGTTCTACGAGAGCTTGCAGGAGCTCAAGTTGAAGGAGGAGGTGGAATCCGGGGCTGAGAATGGCGGGTCTAGGGTTGGAGATGAGGAAGAGAAGGTTGTTAGTCTTCCAAAGAGGAAAGGGAAGATTAAGTACAAGATTTATGGATTGGATATGTCTGATCCTAAGTGGAAGGATGTGGCTGATAAGATTCTTGAGGCGGGGGAGGTCATGTGGCCTAAGGAGGCGAAGCCGATTACTGGGAAGTGCAAGCTTGTGACTGAGAAGATTCTGTCAATGGAGGAAGAGGAGGGCCTTTTGCCTCTTTTGGCTGAATGGGTGGAGCTGCTTCAGCCTAGTAGGATTGATTGGGAGAGTCTGCTTCAAAGATTGCAGGAGCGGAGTTCCGGATTGTATTACAAGGTATGAACTTGGATTGAATGATCACCTTATTGTTTGATTTGTGACATGCTGTTTTTTACTTCTTCTGTGATGTGGTTCAGTGTGTGTTTAAGCTGTAGATATGGCATTGTGGTAGGACTGGACTTGTAGGGTGTAGATGACTGCTGTGAATTTCAGTGAAGTTTTGGAACAAGTCTGAATTTGGTTTTAGGCGTGGAGTTCTGAGGATTATCTTTGCTGGAAATACATGTATATGTACTAAATTAATGCTTAGGACGGACTTGGTACAGCCTTGCTGTTTCTTGTAATGGAACTGTTGTTCATGGAGCTGTCTGTTCTACTTTGTTGTAGGTTGCAGAGCATGTTTTGGATGAGCCAACCTTTGAAACAAACATCCGTGACTTTTCGAAGCTTATTGACACGTACGCGAAAGAGAGCCGTATGGAGGATGCAGAGAGAATACTGGCAAAAATGAATGAAAAGGGCATACAACCCGATATCCTGATTTTGACCATCCTTGTTCATATGTACAGCAAAGTAAACAATGTTGAGCGTGCTAAACAAGCCTTTGATACCTTAAAGGCTCATGGATTCAAACCAGATAAGCAACTTTACATCTCCATGATCATGGCGCATGTAAATGCCGGTGATCCCCATCCAGGTGAAACATTAGCAAGGCAGATGGAAACCAGGAATATGGAGCTCACAGAGGAGGTTTACATGGCAATGCTCAAGGCTTATGCTCTACAAGGCGATGTTGAGGCAGCAAGGCGAGTTTCAAATTCTATGCTGCTTGGTGGACACATGCTTAATTTGGAATCCTGCACTTTGCTTGTGGAGGCATGTGCGAATGCTGGTGATGTGCATCAGGCTAGAAGCAATTTTGACCACATGATTAATTTAGGGTTTAAGCCTAATGATAAATCTGTCGCTTTCATGTTGGCTGCGTACAAGAGCAAAAATGCGTTGGACAAGGGCCTACGGTTTTTACTACAGCTGGAAGAGCAAGGATTTGAACCAGGGGTTGCTACCTACACAGCTTTGCTTGACTGGCTAGCTCAAATGCATTTGGTAGATGAAGCTGAGCAAGTATTGGATAAAATTGCTCGTTTGGGCGAAACTCCTCCCTTGAAGATCCACGTAAGCCTCTGTGAAATGTATGCAAAAGCTAAACTCGAGAAGAAAGCGCTTCAAGCATTGAAGGTTTTACAAGATAAGAAAGAGCAGCTGAGTCACAATGATTTTGAAAGGATTATTAAGAGTTTAGTAGATGGTGGATTTTCACAGGGCGCCAAAAGAATGATAGAGTTGATGAAAGCTTCAGGTTTTGCTAAATCTGTAAACTTGGATTTTTTCATGTTGGCCAAAACCCCAAAGGTGACTAGGAATTAGGTAATTTTATTTCAAACGTGCCCTTTCTTGTTTCAAATGTGCCCATAAAATCTGGCTGTGAAACAATCCTAGTTTGCTGGATTGAAGCTGCAATTTCAGGAGTTTTTGCTCTTCAAAACATGGTGCCAATTTTTCATAAGCTTTGTTAAGCACACGAGGATGGTTTTTGGAATCATTGCTAAACTTGTCATAGATCATTTCTTGGTCCTATAGAATTAAAACACTGAGCAATTTTTTTAATTTATTGCAACTCCTTGAGCAATTTTAACATGTACTCAATATATGCAAGCATATATGATGTAATAGTTTATCTTATACTGTATTTATTTAGCTCTGTAATCTTAGTAGGGCAATATAAAAAGCTTCAATGACAACATGCTTGATTTAGCAGCTTATGGTGAGATACATTAGCTGCCAAGTCCACTGACTCTGAAATTCTGCAAATAACTAAAACTATCTGCAATTACCTATTCTGCTACCCCTTCAACAAGATAGACTATGTAGAATTGAATCCCATAGAAGCAACTTTCCCTTTTCGATGTGTGATCATTCATTCACAGGCCGGCTTTGTGTCAAAACTGCTTAAGCAGATAGCAAAAGCTTGAAAAGCCGACAATGGGTACCGATAGTCCATAGTGAAGATATCCTTCCCTATCTTCCCAAACTGCAAGATCACCTTCTCTTGCTCCACAACAGGCACGTTGTGAATGGGATCCACAGCTGCCACGAGCTGAAAGTTCTTAACCGACGCAACCGTCACACGCCCTTTGAAATTCAAGCACCAACACTGCAGCTGCTCATGCCACCTTGGAGCCTTGTTCTTCAGCATCAATGGCTCTTTGCTCAGGCCATTCACAGGTGGTGATTCAACTGGCTCAGGAATGTTAATATCAGTATTACTAATAATGTCATTCCTCTTTGCATTATTTTCACCAATGGGACTCTTCCCATCTGATATTGATACCGACCCATTTTCTGGGTTTGTGAATGTTGTTGGGGTAGGAGCAGTACCGCCTTCAAGGATTGAAGCCATGGGGATCGAGCTCATAGAGCAGTGCATTCTCCTTGGCCCTCTTGTTCTAAGAACGTTTAGCTCGTACGAGACTGAAGCCACATGGTAGTTTCTCGAAAACAAGCTTGATGAAATTTGCTTGCAATGGATCTTTCGAGGGGCTTGTTTGTTTGAATTTGTGGAGAGGTCCAACGGCGGCTGGCTGTCGAAAACAGTGAACTTGGTGCCGAGAAAATTAGACCTGTTTATGAGGAGACATCTAGGGTTCATCAATCTAGCATAAAGGGCATTGTTAGAGATGGCAATTTTTTGAAGTGCCAAGACTTGAAAGCTCAATCTAGAACACAACTTCACGTACCTCAATTTCCCAACATAATTGGAGCTGCCTCTGGAGAAATCGTCCGCCACGAGCGAGATCACGAAATCCAAACAAGTCGGCCTCCTCATCTTCTTGGCAGCAAGCAACAGCTTGCTGTCTTCACCTGTAAGTCCGGCAGGTAAACATCAAATATTCACCATCACATATATACACAAAGGCCATTGTCTGACCAAATCATGAAAACATAATCTCTTAAGACAATTTCATCGTAAACCCTTCAACATTTGACATGACACACAGCATTTGCAAAAAGAACCCAGAACAGATAATACTCACCAGAGCTAAGGCCAAGATACAAAAGATAACTCGAAGACGATCTCTCCCTTCTTATAAAGCATTGAATGGGATGCTCCCTTGGCCCTGGCTACAAGCCCATACAACTCCAAACAATCAGGCTTTTTTGCAAAATTTAATGCATTGAGAGATTTCACCAACACAAAAGTTACCATCAATTTTTTTGGTACCTGTTTCAAGGAAATGGGGAAAGTGAGGAAGCCACATTGCTCAGGGGTTTGAACAACCTCGGCAACAACGTAGCGCCAGGACCTGCAGACGGCGGCGCAGGCGACCAGATCACGGCGGGCGGGCCAGGTGGGCTCCGTGGACTCCACGCGCTTGATGATGTCGAGGAGGAGATCCGGTGGGAGTGAGGCCCAGAGCCTATGGTGGGCCTCATTCTCATCCAACGCTGGAGATGAGCACCCTTCTGGGGCTATGTGGGATTTGCTCCTGTTCTTGCTGGATCTCTGGTTTCTCCTTATGATCTCTTCAACTATGGATTTCAATCGCGTTGCCATTTTTGGGAGATTTGGTGGGTTTCGCTCTACGCCGGCCCTCTGTTTTTTAGGTGCGAGGATCTGGTGGAGGATTGAGGGAAATGTGGGCGATCAATCAACCAGACCAATGCGAATCAAAAGATCTATTTTAGGGTCGTTTTGTTTGCTCAAATTGGGTTATGGATCATGAGCATTGGTTGATCATTTTGACTCATCTTTTTGACTTTGAAACGAGAAATTTTAGACGAGAAAAATGATTCCCTGAATCCGGCGTAAACTCAAGGCTGAGATTGACCTCTTGTTGACTATGGTAGAGTACTTTGGAAAAGGATTTTCAAAGCGAGAAATGTTCAATTCAAACGAAAAAGCTTGAAAGAAGATAAGTAGAAGAATATGTAAAATGGCAAGGAGGAGAGAGTGAAAGAACAAATAGAAATTACCAGGCTCCCCTGAATTGCAAATTGCATGAAGAAGAGAAAGAAAGTAAACAAAAGCTTTGTTGGGAAAGACAAGGATGGATCATGGAAGAAAAATACGTTCTTTTTGAAGGTATAATGGGGAATGGCACCATAGCCAAAACTGCCAAGGACACCGACCCATAAACCGAAAAGCTTCTTATTTTAATCAAAACTATAATATTCTCCTCCTGAAAAATACAACTTTAGGTTTCTGTTTATAATACCATTTCAGCATTAATTTGATCAAGAAAATTAATTGATGAAAGAAATTTAACGAAAGGCAGGGTCATAGTGACGTGTAATTTGTTACTACTGTGGCGCCACGTGGAATTTCCCTTCTGGAATTTCTTTCGCATTTTAGAATCATTTTTTTTGTGCTGGTGTTTTTCCTGTGGTTCCTACAAATAAGGCATGTCTTCCATCATTTTAGGGAAATGTCATTAATCAGCACACATGCAAATTATAGAATTGGCAGCCCTGAATTACCAGCTGTAGAGCTGTCAAATCATAATTTCATGAACCATATAGAAGTTTTGAATCATTCGAAAGATCTCTAAAACAATGAAAAATCTTACAAATACTTTACCATATACGTTGGTGTATATCGATCATCTCGTTGCACATGTTACATAAGAAGCACACAAATAAATGCATGAACCAAATTCAACCCCAATTGAAACGTTGTTATTATATGAGGAATATACGTGGGGATGTGGAGACGAAAGTTGGTGGAGGCATTTTCATTGACATGCGAGTCTCCTTGTCACCACTTGCACGTGGGCTTTTCAAACCCCCATGCAACGCCCATATTTCCGGTTTAGACCCGGTTCAGAACGTACGGATATTCCAAATTCACTGAACGAACCGGCCAAAGTCACGTAAATGGATCATTGTCCTAGAGCATTCTTACGGATAAAATCCTAAAGGACCGGGTCAGACACAACAAGAATCATATAATGATATATAGGAGGAAATGTTGCGAAATGAGTCAAATGACCCAACGATGAAGTGAGCTACAAAATTAGCCTCCAAGAAGATGTGCAAAATCGACCAACTCTGAAAGTGACTAAGCAAACACTAGATGTTAGAGCGAACGAGCTCAATCTCCTACAAGCAGCTCCAGTCACCTTGCACCGTCTTGACAAGCTGCAGGTTGTCACTTTGATCTGAATGCGGGGGACGCTGCGATTGATGGCATCTCAAATGGCCTCAAACAACAAGATGGAACGAGAACCAATAAAACCGCAGTCAAAATGGATAGATGCACCTCAATAACCTGAAAAAAAAAGGCTCAAAAGAAGTGACTCCTCGAGAGTTCATTGCACCATCGAACTTAGGTTTGCAGCTCAATCATTCTTAAAAAGTATAAATACCAAGTTACCAACCGGCTCGATTTGATACCGCATCCGATCTTGTCGTGATCGACCACATGCACAAGTTCGAGTCCACTCAGCAAAAAAAGTCATTCGGGCCATTTAGTAATAAGTATAACGACGTGCCAACCGATTAAGTTTTGCCAATTTAAATAGGATGACGTTTGTAATTGTACAATGTGGGTTGGATGTTTTTTTGCAACAAGTGAAACAACAAGGGGAAGGGTACAAGAGAAATCCCTTATTGTGATTAATTATTGGGTTACCCTTTGTATGGATCTGAATATGTGGTGGAGACTAAATTGGAAACCTAGATACAACTTGTGGGTCTTGACACTTGTGCCATGATTTTTTTTCCCCCACTTGAAATTAGTAGATATTATTGTATTAAGTTATGGTTGTACGTGATTGTCTTGATTAGTAGCAAAGGACAGTAAGAATTCATGGTATATGGTTACACTTGCCCTTTCGTTCAATTCATTAACCTTTTTGAGTGCCTTTTTCACCAAACCTCCATTGGATGAATTAACTAGGTATCCGAGTCAAGTGGTACATTGAGTGATTAAACATTATAGGTTGATATAACTAATAATGCACCATTCATATGTTTTTACACATGTAAATATGTTATATAAAATTCTTGTTATATCAGGAAGTAATATCAATCGAATAAGGTATAAACGAGATTTATAATACACAAACAACGTTTAAATGCAACATAAAACCTACTAATTTGTTCGGGTTTCACCGTTAATTCAGGTTAAGTTTATGGTAAGTGCATCGAACAGGAGTAAGATTGGTCTCATACTTTCACACTTGCAGCTAAACATGGGCCTCGGAGACCAAAAACTCACTGATGGGCTAATTCATTTTGGCCCAATAGATAACAGCGATATTTCAATACTCAATAGTAACGGTTTCATGTTTAAAGAGTATAAATGCAAGTTTGTGCTCCCACCATCTAGCATGACCATCTAACAGGTTACATATGTATGGGTGTACCCTAAAGTGTGCCCCATTTAACTAAAGAGATTATCATACATATTTACCGATTTCACAAGAGTTATAGTGTTCAACTTATGTGGACGGTCTTTGATCGTCGGATGAGGCATTTCAACGGCCGATAATGCGGTGCGAGTCCATGACAATGTACGGCATTGTGAGCCATCTAGCTAACTTTCCCAAGCAGCGAATCAAGGCCGGAGAAGCAACTCAAATTGTTACAAACTTGTCTTCTACCTAAACCAAACAAAAGATTATGAAGTGTTTGATGAATCTGATGATGGCTTTCCAACAACCATCATCGCTTAATCAAAATTATTATAAACCTTTTCGCCAGCCAGAAGTCAATAGATAATAATGAATGGATTCAAAGGAGCATATATCACATGTGTTTGTAGTTAAATGGAACGATTTTATCATTTGTTTGGACGGTAACTGCACTATAGGAATAATATACATCGAAACCAATCGGAAAAAACCGATGAAATAAATTAATCGTCGAAAAGAGACCAACAAAGTAATAATTGCTTTATTTTCATGTTTTTTGGTCCAAGGAGTATTATTTTCACTAATTTAGGACGTCTTTGACTCTAATTACAAGAAAAATTATTGTATTCAAACACAATATATAACGGTAAAATGTTCAAAATTCGGATATTAGAAAATCAAACATGTATCAATCATATTTACATTATACGGAGTATATATCATTATGATCACTGACCAGAACTACTTGTAATTAATGCGGTGTATTATACACATCTTCATTGTCTAGCTGAATTATTGGAATCATATAGGCATTCTTTTATCATTTCCTCTAACAACAACAACAACAACTCTAATAGTTTGATTCTAGTAGTTTTTCTAGAAAACTCTTTTCTATGTACATAATATATAACCCTTGAGATTCGACCAAAAAAAATATATAACCCTTGAGAAAAACTCTTGTTTACATACAAACCTTAAACCACACTAACCCAATACGCAGAAGAATCATTTACAGTGTATCTTCTTTTGGACCATGCACCCTCTTGAGTTTTCATAGCGTTGCTGACTTGATTGACCTTAATTGATTAAACTAGGAAACAAAACCACCATCAATTGGAAGAACCCTCTCCAAGTAATGCTACTAGCTCTGGTTCTTCCTCTGTTCTCTCGTCGTCATTAGGAGCTGGAGCCGGTGGCAAAGACACCGCTACCCCAAGTACTGGTGGTGGCCGCGGCGGTGCTAGTTTCGTCTCTTCAAGTTCAATTTCTTGGGTCAACTTCATCATTTTCCTTGATCTTACTAATCTCTCACTATTACTAGTACTACTCTCCCCTGAAATGGTCATGTGTGAAAATACACATAGTTAAAAGTATGCATTATAAATTTAACAAGAAAAATATGCATATATGTATCAATTGTACTAGTTACCAGTTGTGTCTTCTTTGGATTGTGAGTCTCCCGCAGTAGCGGCAGCGGCAGCGGCGGACCATTGGACAAGGGTAGGGGTGATGATGGTAAGAAAAGCCCAAAACAAGAAAATCAAGACATAGGCTCCCTTCTTCATGCTATCAACTTAATAGAAAGCTTCTTTGTTCTCTGAAGAAAAGCGTTTGTTTCTTTGGGAGATTTGAAATTTGGACAAGAAATGATATAGAGGAGAAGATCTCACTTTATTTTTTTTTGGTCGAAGAAGATCTCACTTTATGGTTTTAAACAAAAATCAAAGCAATGATCACTATGAATTTGAGCTCGTGTTTTCGACACCAGGACAAAGTCAAAGGGGGTTTAACCTGTTAGTTGGAGAGTTGTTGTACACGAGTGAGGCTCTGTTATTTTAATCCTAATTAATTATAATTAATGTAAAGTGATCAACTAATTATATTTGTCAAGATTCCAATTCCAGCTCCGTCGGTGGACGTTGATACCCATCCGTACCATTGGCAATGGCATCAATATTCATGCCAAAGTGTGATTTACAAATTTGTTTCTCTGCTCCAAGTCCTGAACAACAGCTCTATTAACTTAGAATGATATAATTAGTATCACCAAGTGCTATAGTTGAGCAGTTTCAAGGGAACACAAGTTCTGAGCCCCCAATTTTACAATGACTTTGCAATTTTGCAGGAGTCAACATATCTAATAGAAATCTTTGAAACCAAAATGACTGAATACAATCATATTTGGTCGTTAGGTAGCCGCTGGCATATCACACTAATCATCTGTTAATTAATGTATTTTCAATGCAATTAACATGTGCAATCTGCCTTCTAGGAAGGAACACAAAAAGCCAAGCAAAGAGTATAATGATATAGAGGCAAGTATGCAAGTTGAAACTTGATGGTAAGATTGACAAATATTTTGACAAAAAACGAAAAGTCCCACTAAAATGAGTGCAGGTCTAACAATAGTTCCTCTAAGGCAAGATAAAGAACACAACGCAACTTGCTTGCATAATATCCAGCAAAACATCAATAAGATTGTCTTTCAACACATCTATTCTTCACCATAATAGAAATTTCAAGCAAGCTATCAACTCAGAGTCATTTCATTTCAGAGCTTACTCTCAAGTGTCCTCAAATGTCCATGGGAGCAGCCCCTTGGTCACCCTGAGCACCCTCTTCAGCAGCTGGAGCGGCCTCTTCTGGCGCATCCTCGGCCACTTCTTCAGTGGGGGCAGCTTCTTCCTCCACGATCTCAAACGAGCTGATCAACTCTTGCACTGTTTGCTGATCCAACACATGGAATGGTTCATCAGCAGCTATGATGGCAATAGTGCATAAAGAACTCTTGAGCTTCTCCCCTTGTAGGGTCTCCCTCAAGGCAAAGAGGGCGTGTTTAATCAGCTCGTCCCGGGACGCATCCTTGAACGTCTCGAACCTGCGTTCCATGTAGGTTTTTGCTGCTTGAGAGCGGGAACCCATGGCAAAAGCCTCGTATTCGAAGTAGTTTCCACTTGGGCAGTTGTAGTAAAGGTGGGCCCCTGATTCATCCAAGCCGCCTACCAATAAGCCAACACCATAGGGCCGTTTCCACGATCTCTGGGTGCAAACCTTAAACCAAGATAGCAGAGTTGTGGTGAAAATTACTTTCATACATGAGTACAGCTATTACATACTCAAAGAAACTTGAATTAGCAAAGCAGATTTGGCACATGAAATTAGATGGCAAAAGGATAGAACTAAATCAAGCTGCAGTTTCATGATTGCCACATTGCCATATTGCTTATGCACACTAGTAGATATCATTTAACTAGGGTTTTGACTGACATGAGGCACAAGAAGGAGCAGTCATGGAGATTTTGAAAGACAGGAAGTGTGGACCCCAACATTTACAACATAAAATATCCGTCAAATTCCATCTGATAAAAAAATGTTGAATCATTTTCAACTTTCGTTGCGCCACAAGCAGGTGAATTACAATTGAAAGCAAACCCATTGAGTATTCCACATGAGATAAGCTTACATTCCATGTACTGCATATCAAAGCACAGCATTATTTGATAATTACACTATTTTCTATTGCTCAAAGCTACTCCAAGTAGTTTCAAAGAAGATCTTGAAGGGGGACCATAATAGCAAATGACCTCTGCTTAAAATATGCTACACAACAAAAGGAAGTAAAAATTTTCATATATAAACTTAACCTTAAGGACTCAAATGATCTCATCTGATCATGAAAATGGTCATCCTTCGAGTTATAAGATAGAAAAAAATGTGATTTTGTATCACCCCAACGAGTATGGATTAAGTGATTCAGGAAAAACCACAAAATCAAGGCATTACCAATTATCATACAATACCTAGAGGTGCAAGTACAACAAACTACAATTGCAATAAAAAAAGAAAGGCAATTGTAACACAAATTGCACTTATTTTTCATATTCAAAGCACATAACCTGAGGATGCCACAGAAGAAAGAAAATATGTTTTGACATTCCAAGTACTGCATATAAAAGCACAGCATTATTTGCTCAAAGCTACTCCAAGTTCCAAAGAAAAGCTGGAATGGGAACAATGATAACAAAGAAAGGTGCTTAGAATATGATGTCCCCTGCTTGGTTATCAATTTTGAGAAACTGGTAAGAGCTCTGATTAAAAACAGCTATGTTACACAGCTCAGACTAAGAGACAATGAAGTAAATAAGCTTCAAATACATATTGCTTTGCTTTCACCTTAAGGGATCGAAAAGAATAGCCTAATATTTTCTAATCTAATCATGAAAATGATCATCCTTTGAGTTATGAGATGGTACATAGATGTGATTCCACATCACATTAAACAAAAAATCAATGCAGTACCAATTATCATACAATCCCTAAAGGTGCAGATACAACAACTACAATTACAACAATCAAGAGTGGCACTTTCACACAGATTGCACTCATTTTTCAATTTCAAAGCACATAAACTGAATAGCCCTATATCCTGTTTCTGTTTCACAGTATGATCATTGAGCAACATCTAACTTCAAGCTAATAAGGGCGAAAAGAAACCCTAATTCAAAATGTGCCCCAAAACCCTAAAATTTCCCGATTGAGGCTCGAAATTCCACATCAAAATCATCACAGAACTAAATCCAAAACGCAAAAAGAGCGAAATCAAAATCTCAAGGGGCGTGAGATACCTGAGCCTTGTCGGCGAGCTGGACGACGAGTCGGCCAACGGGGAGCGGAGACTCATAGGTGAAGCTGTAATTGATGCACTCGGATCTCATATAGCGGGAGAGAACGCGGCCGTCGGCGGTCAATCCGGCGATGGCGACTCCGATGTGGCCGTCGACCTTGAAGATCTTGCGCTGGTGGGAGGAGAGCTCGGATTGGGCCTTGTTGACGCACCCAAGGATGACATGGGTCTTGGATCGGAGGCCGATCGCGGCCGAGCCCTGCTTGACGGCCTCCATGGCGTACTCCACTTGAAAGAGGCGCCCCGCCGGGCTCCATGTCGTCACGTCGGTGTCGTACTGGTTCCTGAACATCCTCGCTTAATCAATCTCTCTCCGTCGGGCGAATTGGTGGGCGTTTCTGTTTCTTCTCTCGCACTTCTGGTTCGAAGGCGAGTGAGGTTTGGTTTTGGGGGCTCTGCTTTTGGGAAAACGGTGCGTTTTGAGGAAAGGGTCGGGCTTTTCTTTTCGGGCAAGGCAGACGAGCGTACGGACGGATGTGGAGTGGAAAGCGAAAACGGTGCGTTTTGGAGTTGCAAGGTGATGGAGCTTCGTGCAGTATGACGTTATGGATCTCGAATGGATGGGCTTAACCCAAGCTCTTATGTTGGGCCTAAGTGGGTCTTGCAGATCACATGTTCAAGTTTCATTCTTTCATGAGAAAAATATCAATAAGAAAGGTATAAAATGAAATTAGGGACCATATCTCCATATAAGGAAGTGTATGTCGTTTCCATGAAGTTTGTTGGGACTTGGAAACTATATCAGCATGACTAATTTTGACACATATGGTGTTGATATTTGCTTTATGCGATATCAATATTATCAAGCTAAGTGTTTTATTTCCATTGCAAATATCAAGGATAGCATTCCCTATAATCGATATTTTACTATCACCCATACTCATAGTCATCCTCATACAGCGGAAAACTCTAGGTACTATATTAGTTAGAGACTTAATCGATTGAATAAATGTATGAATGCATACTTGATACTTGTATCGATATTGATACTTGATATGTCGTGTAGAAACGAGCCCTTCTAGGAAAACGAGGACGAAAAAGGAAAAGAAAAAAAGTGGGCACATGATGAACAACAATGAATGTGGTGGGAGGACCAAAAGGACAACGCATAAAAGACGTCACCAAACAGCGCAGGACTGATTAGGTACGAATTAAAAACACCCATGTGTTGGTCATTGAAAGGGACAATATATATGAAATAGCCGGATTATATCAGCTGCCTACACGACTACACCGGGCTTTGGTGAATCGAAAGGGGAACTAGCAATTGAGTTAGTGCAATGACAAAAAAACCTTATTCTTTCTCATTTTCTATTTCAGGAATCAGGACTATATAATTAAATAGATTAACGAAACGAACCCCTTCAATTATTGGGGAAATAGTAATTTAAAAGGGGGCAATTTGCGAAAATGCCCTACCCAGAAAAACGGTTTACAAAAACGCCCCTTAAAACAAAAAAATAGCGAAGCATGCTGTTTTGGGCGTTTCTGCAAAAAAATTTACATTATTTTGTATTTTCTTTTAAATAGAAGTTTATTAAAAAATCATTATAATTACAATAAAAATATTTAGCCATAAATTCTGGAAATTAATTTTAAATACAAAATTGAAAAATAAAAAAAGAAAAAGAAAATATAAAATATAAAATAAGAAAATAGTTTTGAAATATTAAGATTTTTTGGAAACAATGAGATATTGTAGAATATATGGTGGAAGATATTGTTGAAGATATTTTTTGAAAATAAAAAACGTAAATAAACGTGGAAGATTTTTTTGTTGAAGATTATGTTCGGTCTTCATGATTATCCGTTATTATCTTTGTTTCATCACAAAGTAGGGTAAAATTCATCCTGTCACCCTGAGTACACATCTTGTCATACACAACTAACTATCCTGTCACTACTTTGAAACATTAAGAATTTTTTGGAAACAATGACATATTGTAGAAGATACGGTGGAAGATATTTTTTGAAAATATAAAACATAAATAAATGTGGATCATTATTATCTTTGTTTCAACGTTGAACGTTATTATCTTTGTTATTGTATTCGTTTCATCACAAAGTAGGGTGAGACTCATCCTGTCACCCTCAATGAACATCTTGTCATACACAACCATTTATCCTGTCACCGTTTGAACAATACTATCATTTTAGTCGTGTTAAAAACATGTGTTTCATCTAAAAAACATTGTTTTTTCTCATCTTTAACTAAAACTTATTTCTAAATACAGAATTGAAAAATACAAAAGAAAAAGAAAATATAAAACAAGAAAATTGTTTTGACACAAATTTTTTTGGAAAGAATGAGATATTGTTAAAGATATGGTGGAAGATATTGTTTGAAAGTATAACCTACTTGGAACTTTCATATATGTAAGTGTTTATCCTGTCAACATACCTAGAAATTTCATATATGTATATGTTAGTATTTTGTCAACCTACTTAGAGCTTTCATATATGTATGTGTTAGTATCCTGTCAACCTACCTATAGAACTTTCATACATGTATGTTTTTTTATCCTGTCAACCTACCTGGAACTTTCATATATGTATGTTTCGGATTCTTATCAACCTACTTGGAACTTTCATATATGTGTGCTGGTATCTTGTCAACCTACCTAGAACTTGCATATATGTATGTGTTTTTATCCTGTCAATCTACTTGGAACTTTCATATATGTATGTATTGGTATCCTGTCAACCTACCTAGAACTTTCATATATGTACGTGTTGGTATCCTGTCAACCAAGTTTTCGCTTTTATATACGCATGGATTCATATCGTGTACCTAAAGTTGCAAATTTAGTATGGATAGATAGCTTCTCTCTTTTCTCATTAAAAATGGATATTAGTCATCACTCAATTATGAACTTTGCATTTTCTTTGAAATAACCACATGATGAACTTTAAAAGAAATCCTGCTACTAATTCTAAGCAATGAAACCCAAAATTGATTAATATCATCAAGTTTACACACCCACCAACTACTACACATCAAGTTAACAACCAAAACGGATTAATGTCATCAAGTTTACATACCCACCAACTACTACATCAAGTTAACAACCAAAACGGATTATTATCATCAAGTTTACATACCCACCAACTACTACATCAAGTTAACAACCTAAAATTGCTCTCTAATTTTTGTTGCTTGGCCTCAATTTGGAGTGGTTCAACTTCATCTCCTTCCACTTTTCTCTTCCCTTGGGCCTTTTCGACCTTCGAAGGAGTTGAATCCTTCGTACCTCTAGTTTTCACCATGGACAATGAAACCTTCAAAGTCTTCTTCACAAACCTGTCACAACCCGGCAACAAGGAATGACATTACATTATACAAGAATCATGTTTCATTCAACATTTAGAAAAGGGTAGCACACTGTACAGGAATCATGTTTCACTCAAAAATCAGAAAAGGGTTGCACATTGCACAATCAGAAAAGGGTAGCACACTGTACAGGAATCATGTAATCACAAGTGCATCATAATTTATTGTCTCCCTTTTTTCATTTAGATTGGCAGATTTCTAGTTGCCGAATCACCTACTTATTAGCCATAGAATGTATAGAAGAATCACTATTATTCAATGAAGAGGAGAGTGAACTTGCATTTTAGACTGCCACTAAAACAAGTAACTCCTAGAAACAGATACCTAATTCGAGCAACATTTATCCAACAAGCTCAAAGAAAAACACAATCTATAGGCATGGGATATAGAACAACCAAATAAGTTTGCCACACATTCTAAATTAAACACATTCGCAACCATTTGAGCATACATACATAGACTTAGAAGATTTGGAACATAGGATAAGAAAAAAAGCCTCTAGACTACATTCGCAACCATTCGCTTGATAGGATGGGAGCAAAAATGCAACTTGATAATTACTATTCAATGAGGGAACTTAATCATGATTCCAATGGTATAAGCTGGCCTTTACCTAGAGGAGAAAATAACTTGTCAAATGGTCAATATCACTATAATGTTTTGCATGATACATTCTCTGGAGTTGATAAGGAACTCATGAAGCAGAAAATGCTAGAACATGAAGCTGTATTCAGGAATCAGGTACTATTTGAGATTTAAAATTATTGTTGAGCTAAAAAAATGTCATTGAGCTTTCCAGGCTTATCATGATTTGATTAACTTAATAAGCCTTTTTTCCCCTAGTTGTATGAACTTCATCAACTCTATAGAGTACAAAAAGAGTTAATGGATGAACTACAGAAGAATGTCCAAAACAGTCACATGACACCTTTTGAGACATCATCATCATTCAGTCCATTGCCGTCTCAAATGACACGAGAAGACGTTCAGAGGCGTAACTCATCGAGCTTTCTCTTTACTAACAGTGCTTGTCAGGATCCTCTAGACTACAATCACACCCAACACCACTCTTGAATAAGCAGAAGGCTACTCATCCCTAATTGAAAACCACATGCAAGTTGCATTCCCCCACCCCCGAATCGAACCACAATCGGACCCCCGAATCAAACCCTAAAATCAAATCACAAAGCAATAAAACAGATCACAATCGGACCACAATCGGACCGACATACCTTAGGGTGGCGGAGAAGGTCGGCCGGCGGGCGAGCGAGAGGGTGCGGGATCAGCGAGCGAGCGAGCAAGAGGGTACGGGAGCGGCGAGCGACCGAGAGGATGCGGGAGCGGCGAGCGAGGAGAGTCTGAGGGGGGCGGAGAGCCAGGAGAACGAGAGGGGGGCGGAGAGCCAGGAGAGCGAGAGGGTGCGGGGGCGGCCGGCGAGCGAGGGGCGAAGGTCGGCCGCCGGCGAGAGGAGTATTCTGGCGAGCGAGTGAGCGAGAGGAGTATTTCGCCCAGCGTATTTTGGCGAGCGAGAGATTTTGTTGATTTTGTTTTTTTGTTTGTTTTTTTGTTTTTTAGGTAAGATTTTTTTCTTTAGGTAAGATTTTTTGTTCGGTAAGATTTTCGGTAACATTATCAATTTTATTTTTATTTTTAAAAAAGGATAGATAAAAAACGAAATCTTTTTTAACATTAAAATATTTATAAAATCTTTTTATTTATAAATTTTTTCAAATTTGGATAAAAAATTAAGTTTGTTAAAATATTTTATTTCTCAAATTAAAATAATAATTTTCGATTTTTTTAATAATATTTCTTTTTTTATTTTATTTGATAAAAAATAGTCATTTTGGGCATGAATGTAATATTTTTAGGCATAATTGCAATATTTTTAGGCATTTTTACAAATCGAAAAAAAAAAGGTCATATTTGCAAACGGATTATCAAATAGGGACATTTGATACTAATTCCCCTTTAAAAGGCGGGTTAGATCAAGACTCAAATCCTAACTGCATTGAATTGAAAAACAAACATTGCGTGGGCCATGAAACATGCCCCAAATGGACAATGCTAACAAAGCGGTGAAAGAGAAAGATGGAAGGGGTAAATGCTGAGTACGTAAAGACGAGAGAGTGAACAGATACTGCGTGGGCCATTTCGGCACCGTACTGGCCCATCAATCCAATCATCCCCAACATTTTGGTTCTTCATGAAGCAAAAATATGATGAGCATAAATCAGTTTTTAGATAGCTCTACAAATACCATTTGTAAATATATTAAGAAACAATTGTTTTTACCAGTATATTACCCTATCAAAGCCTTAATCAGGAAAGTAGACGGCAAAAAGGCTATAATGGCCAAATTTAAGCCCGCTAAAATTATGCAAATGCGGGTACAAACCCCGGTTTGAAACGTTATAAACCACAGTTTTTTAGACTATAATGCATCCTCGTCACAAAAAAAGAGAAGCTCGAAACATATACAGACACCCGAACTTGTCCATTTTGGTCATTTGGACACCTGACCTTTGAAACGGACCTATTGAGCACCCTAACTTGTCAAAACCTACCTATTAAACACCCTGTCTCTAATTACGGAGTGCAATTTTACACAAGCGCTATTACGTGAACATGATTAAGCATAAAAAAGGTCACGTGATGGCAAATAAGGCCTCCTCGTTTAATTAATTATGACCTAAACCCATCATTATTCATACGCGCTAGGTGTTTAATAGGTAGCCTTTGACAAGTTTGGGTGCTCAATAGGTCCGTTTGACAAGTTGGAGTGCTCTATAGGTCCGTTCTAAAGGTCAGGTGTTCAAATGACCAAAATGGACAAGTTCAGGTGTCTATATATGTTTTGAGAAAAAAAAAAAAAACAAAGCTATAGCTGTGTAGCACATGACATGTCATGAACATGATTAAACTTGCTTATTGTACGTCTATTTTCTTAAGAATACACTGTATAACGCACAAGCAATTATATCATCTCTCCCACACTGCTGCCTTTGTGCATTGAATGTGTTTTGCATCATTAATGGCCAAGTCAACGGTTGAAGGACCCTCTCACTAACACGCTTTTGATTTTGACCGCGTCCATCACCCCAATTATACATTATTTCTACCTCATACACTGGTCAGTCAACGGTTGAAGGACCCTCTCACTAACACGCTTTTGATTTTGACCGCGTCCATCACCGTCCGATCAGCTCTCCACCGACACTCTTCATCCACCAGCCGTTGAAGCCTTATTCACCGAAATTGAATTTAACCTCACTTTATTTTATAACGGCCCGGCTTTTTGCAGACTACCTTTTGACTTTTTGCACCACGTATTTGAAGGCGTCGTCATATAGAGGCATATGAATATTATATTAATTAAATTGCGGAAAAACAAAAACGGAAAAAAAAGGGCGTCATGGGACGCCGGTCAACGGCGCTGACTCCCCGACTTGGCACCTTCCCACTTAAATTATATTTTTAATAGAGCTTTAAGACTTCAATAAGTTCAATTAGCCCAATTGACAATTACTCACTTCAATCACATGGGCTTTTAAATGTGTCCCAAGTTCAAATCCTATCAATTGCATTTGCATATATTTATTATTTTTTTTATTATATGAAAAGAAGTGTTTAATTTCAAAAAAACATGTAGCTATTGAGATTTGATCCTTGAATCTCAAGTATATACAAGGTAAAGTACTTACCAATTATGCTAATGTGGTTTTATGATATTTAATACCCTATTAAATTTATATACATAGAAAGACCAAAATACCGTTGATGAAAGGGATGCTCCCGCCACGCCGGTCAACGGCGTCCTCCGACGACTCGGAATTTACCCGACCGAAATTTAGTATTATTATATTCTGACGCCTTTAAATGGCGTGGTGCAAAAAGTCAAAATTCTGTGTGCAAAAAGTCTATGCCTTTTATAATTATACACTTCATTACCTCTTATTTACAAGTTGCTGTATTTAATCACCCTTATGTACATATAGTTGCACTCAAACACCCATTTTTCATTAAAAATAGTATTATCTCTATTTGTCGAGAGATTGTGTGGGTGTATCGCACATCGGTTCTGGGAAGGAAAAAATACCAACCCATTGACTTAAGCTTTTTTTTTTTTGGTTGAAATGACTTAAGCTTTTGGGTAAAAGGATGGATCCGAACTTATATTAAAATTACCGATATAACTCTCGCTCCCCGGTTAATTACGGTCCATTGGGAATTTAACACTATTACATGTTCGAGTTGGTTGGTTTCAACTTTCATCTCATCAATGACCGAGTTGATTGGGCCGAGTCTCTCTTTGACTCATTGATTACGAAGCGGGTTATAAGACAAAAAAATTCAAGCGAATCGAGTCGGATCGAGTTTTGACGTGTCAAGAAGAACGGATTATAGACGCTAGAAGAGATTTATGATCCAAAACTATTTTTTTTAGTTTGGGGATACAATTTGAGAATCAACTATACGACTTTAGGAGAATTTTAGGATCTAGAGTTAATTTATTTAATTGGGAAAAAAATGAGCTTATAATTTATTTATATTTTTCAAAAAAATAAAAATTAAAACCAAGGACCAAAACGTTAGTTTTTAATAAAGAATATTATTTATATAATAATTTATAAATAAGGAGTAAGGTCAGTATACAACGTAGTATAAACTATAAAGATTGATTAAATATAATAATCTATAAATAAAGTTGATTTGTTTTTTTTGGTTGAAATATATAAAGTTGATTGAGTATAATACAGGTGATTAAATTAAATGAAATATGTACTAAATAAGGGTAATTAATTTAAGTTACCCTCCGCCCTATGCAGCCATCAATATATCGCACCTATACATACTACAAATTCTTCTCCTGCCCCTCTTTCGGTTGTTCCTTCTCTTTCTCATAATTTCCCTTTATACGAGATCTCTCTGCTGACTCGCAGGGAGCAAGAGGAAGGAGTGAGTGGGGTCGGATTCTCTCAGCGCCTCATCCATGGCGGATGTCTCTCGCTCCGCTTCTCTCTCCAAGAAGCTGTCAAGTGTTGGCGACCTCACCTCGAAGCACATTTACGACGGCGTCTTCTCCGCTCCGGCGCCGACGAAGCTCACCTCGTCGGCGTTCTCGATCCGTGCCGACGACTACCGTGATATCTTCTTGCCATCGGATGCCTCACTCGGCTCCTCGATCCCGTTTCTTGATCTTCCGGCCGCTGATCGGAGCGATGTTTTCGGCCGTGGTCGGAGTTCCGGCGCTGATTACGCCGGCGTCTTTGGCGGTGTTGGAGACGACGGTCGATTTGGAGTTCCTGCTGAAGAACTGTTCCGCGAATCGAAGAAGAAGGCGAAATCCGACGCTCATTCATCACGGTGCTTACTCGCTCTTCCTCCCTCTCTCTCTTTCCATCTCAATTTGATCTTACTTTATGCGCTTTTCGAAAAGTGAAAATTTATTGTAGTTTTCTGTTCTTCCTTTTGTTAGATCCCGTGGCTGATTTCTCCTACAGCTTTTGGACTTCATTTTTTATTCATCGTGTTTGTTTCTATAAAAGTTTGTTCTAGTTCCTAAGTAACGTTTATGTTATGAGGAGTGGTGTGGTGACCATTGTGCTGTCCATGGCTGAAACATTCTTTGCTTTTTTGGTAGTTTCAATTCATTAGGTTCCTGGATTTTAAAGTTACCGACATATTGTTGCTGCATTGTTCTTTTTGCTGAGGTAGCTAGAGTTGATCTGTATAAGTGTATAGTTGTCCTGTTTATGTAATGGTTAGAGAATGCTCAACACAATAGAGCTGGGCACTGCCAAATTTGAATTTTATGAGATACACAACCCCAATTGTTCCTTTTTTATGGGAGGATACGAAGGCTCATAAACACGTTAGTTCATCTGATGAATCTATTTTTGAGCAAATGGAATTGTAGTGACATAATTTTCCTGTTCTATGCTTTGAGTTCTGTGGTTTTTAACCATCGGATTTGCGTTGGTTTCACCTTGTGGCAAACATGCTCATACTTATACCTGACTGTTGTAACTTGTAAGCTCGAGTACCGACCGCCTCCATAAGCCTTTACAGCATAGTTAATGATGATATATAGCAGTTTACTGACATACCTTTCTGTTTATGGAATCATCTGATTGTAGTTGAACTGCTCCGGTACGACAAAAAAATAGTCACCTGTATGATTGTAAATATAGGTATTGATCATTTTCTCGCCGCATTTATGTAGGAGTTCAAAGCAGATTAAGATACCAGCTTCAAAGAGTCAAGACTTTCCCCGTGGTTCAGGGCATGTCCAAGCATCAAAAAGTCCAACAAAAACAAGGATGGGCGGTTCAAAAAGCCAAGAATTCCGTGGTAGCTCCGAAGACAATGCAACATCAAGCCAATCGCCAAAAATTCCAACAATAACCAGGACAACAGGTTCAAAGAGCCAAGAATTCTTTGGTAGCTCCAAGGACAGTCTAAGATCAAGCCACGCATCAAAAATTCCAACAATAACAAGGGCGACAGCTTCAAAAAGTCAAGAATTCTGTGGAATCTCCAGCGACAATCCAACTTCAAGCCAAGCATCAACAGTTCCAACAATAGTAAGGACAACGTCTTCAAAAAGTCAAGAATTCTGTGGAACCTTTAGGGACAATCCAAAATCAAGTGAGACATCAAAAAGTCCAACCAAAACAAGGATGATGCATTCAAAAAGCCAGGAATTTTGTGGTAGCTCCAAGTGCAATCCATCAACCGATGAGTTGCAGTTTGATAAAATAACAGATTTGAATGTTCCACACCAGAAAATCAACCAGTCCAGTAAAGATGTTACAGTTGGGATGACTCAGATTGCTCATCTTCAAGCTATTCCTGGATACACACATACGTTTGAGGAAGTCAGCCCTGCAAGGGAAAATGATTTAAAGAAGGCAAAACGTACGAGCATGGATGAAGCTGATTTCAGTATCGATGTTAGTGGAGGAAAAAGCCAGGGAAAGCATGCAAGGACAGTTTCAGATCTCAGTATAGACAAGCAGACTAGTGATCATGCTCACAAAGAGTTTGGTGTGACTGAAAGCAATATATTTGAAGCAACTCATAGCACACGAGAAGGCATTTGCGAAGAATTTGGTGTGGCCGAATGCCATACATTTGAAGCAAATCATAGCACACTAGAAGGCATTCGCAAATCACAAACATTTAGCGTGTCATCTCTATCAACTTCACCTCTATTTGGTAACAACAATTACTTCAGAAGGTCTTCTAGCCAAAGATCAAAGAGATCCACAAATAATAAGCAAAGTGATGTTACTGCTGGTTCTTCCTCTCCACTTCTTGAGTTGGATGTGAATTCAACTGCAGCTGTGTCTGCAGCTGCCTTGAAAAGGGCAATAGAGGAAGCTGAAGCTAAGATATGTTGGGCAAAAGAGTTATTGAAAGGACAGGAGCGTGGAGGTTCCACAAAACTGAGTTTTAAGGAAATACTCAAAGTCAAAGCTACAAGTGAGAATGGTCCTTCTGAAGCTGAAGCTAGAAGGCAGGGCAAATATGTTGACGAAGACACACTACCAAAACAAAAGGGTCATCTCAATACGACTGCTACAAGTGAGAATAGTGATGTCAATGAAGCAGGTGTATTGAAATTGAAGGAAGATTTGAATTTCAGTACACCTGAGAGTCAACTTGAAGATGAAGAAGGTATGTTGAGTGAAAAGTTGCATGTAGTTTCTGCTCAAGCGGATATGTCTACAAGGAATGGTGTTAATTTCAAGAGTACTTGGGTTGATGCGACCTTTGAAGAAACTCAAGACTCTTTTGCCCAGGACGAGTGTGTAAATGATTCAGTATTAAAGGAGAAGGCAAACTCTCAAGAGGAAGTCAAATCAGCCGAGAAGAGCCATAATCAGCAAGGTGGAGGAGAATGGGAAGCAGCCAAACAATTTAGTCAGCTTATTAGTGGAGTGAAGAATAGGTTTGTAAGCTTCATTTCCAAGCAAGCTGACACCGAGAAGATAGCAGCACAGATGGACGCACCAAGTAGTAGTGGATCTGTGAAGCAATCTGAAGGAAGTGCTTGGCAAGTGCAAGATGCAGATGCTCACGTAAAGAGGGCAACTGGTCAGGACCATGTTGAGAAGAAGCAGTCTGAAGGACGTGATTGCCAAGTGCAAGATGCAGATGCTCACATAAAGCGGGCAGCTGGTAAGGACCACGATGAGAAGGAAATTCAAATGAACGACTCTGGAAGTTCAGGGGTTGGGGAGACTCTGCAAGATTCGAACATAGGCATGAAAATCCAAAGGCCAAGGCAACATGAGGTGGAAATAACTGTGGTTCCAGAACAGGGAAAGGTTGATCATACGACAGCGTCTCCAGGTGCAGAAATGCTCATCAACCGACAATGTGATCTGTCTGAACCTGAGCAAGATTGGGAAGTCCGGGAATCAGTTAAAGTTAGCGAAGAGTTGAAGCTGGAGGAACAAGACCATTGCGGAGAGATTTTAGATGACTATGTAGCGTGTGAGCATGAAAAGGACAAACTGGACACTAATGAATGTGAAGAGCATGACGTTGCAGAAGAAGCAACTCATCAATTATTGAAGCTGGAGGAACAAGACCATTGCGGAGAGATTTTAGATGACTATGTAGCGTGTGAGCATGAAAAGGACAAACTGGACACTAATGAATGTGAAGAGCATGACATTGCAGAAGAAGCAACTCATCAATTAGGCAGTTACGACTCAAAATCAGAGGCAAACTGCAAAGATGATAGGGAAGCAGGCAAAGAGGTTCAAGATCAGGAACCAGTAGAGAGAGTGGCCGAGTCTTTTCAGTGTAAAGATGGGACTGGGAGGCAGGAGGAAGGATGCAGTTGGAGAGAAACAAAAATGGTAAATGATTCAGAGAAGATGGCAGAAGATTTTAAAATGGCAGGAGAGACTTGTATAGATGAGCTTCAAGAAAGAGTACATGCAACAAAGTTGTTTATGAGGGAAGGCCCCACGACAATTGAACTTCAGGATAATATGAGCAAATCAGCTATAGGCCTCAAAGAAGTGGTTGATGATACCTCTAAGCATGATGAGAAGAAGCTAGAAGATGTTCAAATGGTACATGAGACTTGCACATATGAACTTCAAGAAAAAGTACAGGTAGTAGAGTTGAATATAATGGAAGACAGCAAGATCACTGAACACCAGGATGTTCAAAGCAAATCAACTGTAGGCATCACAGAAGTTGCTGATGATACCTCTGAGCATGATGAGAAAAAGCTAGAAGATGTTGAAACGGTAGAGGAGACTTGTACAGATGAACCTCAAGAAAGAGTACAGGCAGCAGATTTGAATTCAAGGGAAGCCGACAAGATAATTGAAAATCAGGATGTTCAGAGCAAATCAGAAGTTGCTCATGGTGCTTCTGAGCATGATGAGAAGAAGCTAAAAGATGTTGAAATGGTAGGGGAGACTTGTACAGATGAACTTCAAGGAAGAGTACAGGCAGCAGATTTAAATTCAACGGAAGCCGGCAAGATAATTGAAAATCAGGATGTTCAGAGCAAATCAGAAGTTGCTCATGGTGCTTCTGAGTATGATGAGAAGAAGCTCAAAGATGTTGAAATGGTAGGGGAGACTTGTACAGATGAACTTCAAGGAACAGTACAGGCAGCAGTGCTGAATTCAACGGAAGCCGACAAGATAATTGAAAATCGGGATGTTCAGAGCAAATCAGAAGTTGCTCATGGTCCTTCTGAGCATGATGAGAAGAAGCTAAAAGATGTTGAAATGGTAGAGGAGACTTGTACAGATGAACTTCAAGAAGGAGTACAGGCAGATTTGAATTCAAGGGAAGCCGACAAAATAACTGAAAATCAGGATGTTCAGAGCAAATCAACTGTAGGCATCACAGAAGTTGTTGATGGTGCCTCGGAGCATATTGAGAAGAAGCCAGAAGATGTTGAAATGGTAGAGGAGGCTTGCACAGTTGAACTTCAAGAAAGAGTACAAGCAGCAGATTTGAATTCAAGGGAAGCCAACAAGTTAATTGAAAATCAGGATTTTCAGAGCAAATCAACTGTAGGAATCACAAAAGTTGCTGAAGATGCCTCTATGTATGATGAGAAGAAACTAGACGATGCAGAAATGGTAGAAGAAACTTGCACAGATGAACTTCTAGAAAGAATACAGGCAACATATTTGAATTCAAGGGAAGCGAACAAGATAATGGAGCATCAGGATGTACAGAGCAAATCAACTGTAAGTGTCACAGAAGCTGTTGAAGATACCTCTGAGGATGATGAGTTCTTAGTTAACAGAAACATAGAAGCTTGTTTGCATGATGAAAGCAGCCAATATCCCCAAAATTTTGGATCTTCTAATGGAGAAGAAAAGATGGAAGAGCCAACAGCCTGTCCAGTTCATCCCAGAATTGATGCTAAACAACAATTAATTTTCTGCAAAAATGAAGAAGCTTGTGTGGAACATTTGGGATCTTTTTCTGGTGGAGAAGAAGAAAGGATGGAAGAGCCAGCTACCTGTTCTTTTGACTCCCAGATCTATGTTGAGCACTCCATCTATCCAGAGATAGCTACTCAACCAGTGAAAGAAGATATGCCAGAACAAATATTAAGGTCCTTTGAAGTGGTTGATGACATCTTAGAGCATGATGATTACTTTCCTGAAACAGATCACGTACTTGAGCAAGAGAAATCCTCAATGAGGAGAGACAAAGACACCAACGGATGTTATGATACAGATCAGTGTCCTCAAGATGTGGAGTATGGCACACTTGAGAAGGAAATGATGATAGAGTCGACTAATACCATCTCTGAAACTAAGGGGAGTCGTGAACAACCCAGCTCTGTGCATACAATCAATGACTTGATTCAAAAAGAGATGTATGAGCAAAGTGGTTGCTTCATTGATGAAGCTGATGAGACCTTGGCTCATGGAGAAGAGTGTCCACGTTCAGTTGATGTTTGTAAAAAGGAAGTGCATTCATGTCAAAATGGAGACAATGAAGCTTATGATGAACATGATACCCAAAATTCAGAATTCTCTTCTGAAACTGAGAGGATGACTGAATCAGATGCTGACATCTCTGCTGAACCCGAATGCAATGCTGAGCAACCTAGCTCTTTACAAACAACCACTAATTTGATTGGAGAAGATATGTCTGAGACATCAACATCAAATAGAACCCGAGAAGACTCTGATGTAGTTGAGGAGGAAATTGAAGACACTCTTGAAGAACTTCCTCATACATGTTTTCATGAAACTCAATGTGAGACAGGTGTGGACTTCGAGCAGAAACATCCTAGTGAAGAAACATTTGCCATTGATATTGGTTCAAAGCATCAAGATGATAATGAGACTGAATTCAGAACAGATGTGGGAGAGGTTGATATGGCAAGTGATGAGGACATAAGATTTCATGATGCTGAAACATCCTACACGAGAAAACGGTGGTTTGAAAACAGAGATGAAGGAGGAGAGTTCGATCAGTCTAGTAGCCTTCTTGGGGCTAAGATTACCCTTGAATTGGACCAGGAGAAGAACATACAAGGAACTAAAGTTGACAATGGAGTGGAAAATCATGTTGATGAAAGGGTGAATAAATCTGTAGAAGGCACAAATGTTAAACAGACCGAAGTTACAAGCAGTTTAGAAGATGGCTGGCATGGCACTGAGGCGACTCACCGGAGAAGAAGATGGTTCGAAAATACGCGTCAAGAAGTATTGCATAAACCTGAGATGGATGAGGAACCAGAACTTGTTGAAAAATTAGTGAATGAGGGAGAAGAAGGTACAAATCTAAGGGAGGATGATCTGGTAGAAAGTAGAGCTACTGCTGAAGCAGCTCATAGAAGAAGAAGATGGTTTGAAAACAAAGAGAAATTGGAACCTGTTCAGAAACCGAGCATTCAGGAAGAAGAAACTGAAATGGGAGCAGATGCTGCCAAACATGGTGAACTTGATGAAACATCCACAGCAGGTGTTGTGAAAAGCAAGCAAAAGAATCAACTAAACAACAAGGAAAAGGAGAAGGAAAGGGAGCGTAGAGCTGTTGAGAGGGTAATTCGTGAAGCACGACAAAGAGCCTTTGCTGAGGCTAAAGAGAGGGCTGCTGCTGAAGCACGTCAGAAGTCAGAAGCTTCTTCAGCTCAAGATAGGCAAGGGAAAGATTCGTCTGAGGCTAAATCTGGGCCTGATAAAGCCTCTATGGATGCAAAGCTTAGAGCAGAGCGTGCTGCAGTTGAAAGAGCAACCACAGAGGCACGAGAACGTGCTTTGCAGAGAGCAATGTCTGAGAAGGCTGCTTCCAAAACCAAAGAAAAGGTAAGAAGATGATCTTGTTTATGACATTGCTATAATCCTGAAGCACTCATTTCATTTATATCTTTGTTATGGTTTTCTGCTCACTTCTTGAACTATTACAGGATTCCAAGAATCAGACTTCTGGTACCTCTTCTAGTTCAGGATACTCTTCTGGTACATGTTCTTATAAATTCATGGTCAATGATGAACATATTTTTGTCCTTATTAGTTTCATGAATCCTAAACATTGTAATTTTGTATCATGCAGCACATTTTGTTACTGAAAAATCCACAGGAGTCGTGAGTGAATCACCTCGAAGAAGAAGAGCTATATCAGAAAGGCAAAAGCGAACCATGGAACGAGCAGTATGTTTTCTTCTTGCTTAATTACAATTTACAAGCCACAAAAAAAGAAATATTTGTTACATTTACTAAAGTGTGTGCTTGCCTGCTTGGCTATGCCATATCATGCAGGCAAAGGCTCTTGAAGAGAAAAACATGCGTGATTCTCTTGCTCAGAAAGAGCAAGCTGAGAGAAATGTAGGCTTGATTGCAAATATTCTTTGATTTTTTTTTTTCAGTCCATAGTGATACATAACTAACAATTTTGACTTTACGACAGAGGTTTGCTGATGGACTGGATGCGGACGTTAAAAGGTGGTTGTCTGGAAAGGACGGTAACTTGCGTGCAATGCTTTCAACTCTCCAATACGTATGTTCCCCTACTCTACGTTATTTTTTCATCCATTGTTTTGATTTTAATGCTTTTCTTTAGTTAATATGCATTATTGGATCTTCTTCATTTAGTATTTAGTAAATTATTGGCCAACTAAAAAAAGAGTGTGTTTTTATGATCATAGTGGTTTGAACTCTGGAATATAAACTTTGGTACCTGTTCCTTTCCTTTAACTAAATCATAGCAAAGAGTGCTTACGAAATGGCTCATAATCTTGATATTCACAGATCCTGGGTCCTGATAGCGGTTGGCAGCCCATTCCCTTGACAGATCTGGTGGCATCCACAGCTGTTCGAAAAGCTTACAAAAGGGCTGCCCTATGTGTCCACCCTGACAAATTACAACAGCGAGGTGCAACAATTCAGCAGAAATACATTTGCGAAAAGGTTTTTGACCTCTTGAAGGTAACAATATAGTCATCCTTGTGTTTCTGTAAACTTGGAATATAGTTACTTTTCCTCGAAAATCTTGACCCCTTGAAAATAATATCGTTATTTCTTCCATGCAGAATGCTTGGCACAGGTTTAACCCAGATGATTAATAGGAAAAGTGTTGCCAGAAAGAGAGGTATGAGTAAGTAATGCATAGAATTTTAATGAGCACAATAGTAGAAAAAAGGAGGTCAGAGTAGTATGTACATGAAAGTAGAAGTAATTATTAATTAATAATAATATGTTTATAGGTGTTTATGTAAACATTTTTGTTGAGAAAAATTGGTGTATGTGCTCTATATATAGGGAGTGTCAAGGCTTCAGCCTTCAATCAGTCGTGTAGAAAATTATCACCATCCTACATACCTACTCTAATTTACATGCAAATCAAAGCCTGGAAATGCTCTGCTACTTTTATTTTCTTATATCGGAAGCTAAAATAGCTCAGATTTGGGATTGGAGGTGGCAGAATACAAGATTTCATATTTTTAGATGGTCATTCCATCTTTTATTGTAGCATTCTTCAATATGATTGTGATTCCTGATCTGATGTAAAATCCCTCATCTGGTCGTTCTGCTTCTTCAACACCCTGAAACATAAACCAAGAACAAGAGTTCAAAAACTAGATTTTATCACATAACTTCTAAACCAGCATGAAATGTAACATGACCTACATCTTTGTTTGCGATTATCACATTTCTCCCGATCTTCGCATTCTTGTCGATTATACAATTCCTTCAAGAAAAGTTGTCAGGGTTAACCATCCAATACAAACTAACAAGACAAAGCTAAGAGCTATCAAGTCGTGTTCTTATGTTTGTCACCTGATCTTAGTGTTTTGCCCAACTCCAATTGGAACCTTTCCTGCAACTAGCATAGAGGTAACTTCTGACTCGGTTTGGTAGTAGTCTGCCCCCATCATCATAGTATCCTGAAAGCTGAAGATATTTAGGGGGACATATAGTCTATCCAAAAAATAATGATTAAAGAGATCTTTGCAGTTGCATTAGGCAACATTGCCAAAATAAAATCAAATATTAAGATAAGCTGAACTATGCTACAACCTTGAGCTCAGCACCGGATTCTAATCTTGAACGTATTCCAACAATGGAGTGCTCAATGCTACACTCTCTTATAAAACATCCATGAGATATAATTGAATCTACAATCTGCAAAAGCCTCCACTTTCAAGCAGCAAAAACAGAAAACAAAAAAGATCACACAGAATGTAATTTTGGAAGCATACCTTGCATTTATCGACTTTAGTTGGCGGTAAGAATCTAGGAGATGTGAAGAAAGGTGTCTTCGGATCGTTGAAATTGAACTTTGAAGGCTGCAAAAATCACATAATATTGCCATGAGATTTAAGAAAGAAGCTACAGCATAATTGCAAGGGCCAAATTGGCATCTGAAAGGTTGCAAAAATCATATAAAGGCATCTGAAATCAGACCTGCTCAGTGAGGGCCAAATTGGCATCAAAGAATGACTTGATCGTGCCAATATCTTCCCAATAATCATCAAACAAATATGCCTGTTGATGCAAAAGAGTCAAGACTAACAAAGAATCTTTTGTAGCCCAGAGACCAACTTATATAGGTAGGAAGAGCTTTTGTTTTCTTTTTACCTGAAGATAGTAATCATCAACAGCAGAAGGGATTATGTCGGAGCCAAAATCGTTGTAGGTAGGATATTTTCGGGTCAGAAGTTGGAGAAGAACATCAGTCTTAAAGACATAAATCCCCATTGATGCAATATATGGATTGCTCATAGCTTCGTGATCAGATAATCCAAGAAAACTGGTATCACTTCGCTGCAGGGCGGTATAACACATTACGTGCCATAAATTTACAAGTAGACGCGAGAAGATGGCGAAAACCGCTAAAACAGGCAACCCGAGATTAGACTAAGTGTACCATTAGCTCAAGATCAAGGCCCTTTGGTTTCTCAGCAAATTTCACAATGCGTCCAGTATTGTCAATCTTCATCAGACCATAGTCTGATGCACGGCTGCAAATCCATGCCTCTCATCAGCTCAAAAACAAAGAGTCTTCAATGAATAGCTTTAAGTTTATAATACCCTATGCAGGAAATTTATCACCTGACATTGGCCAAAAAATATACCTGTCATCCATAGGTACACAGGAGACTGTAATATCAGCTTTAGTGTCAATGTGCTTCTGCAACAAGCAAACAAATAACAGATTTCAAGTGAAATTTTTTCGGTTATCACTGAAGATCATATGAAGTAAGCAAATTCCATGACCTGTACAAAGTCCATGTAATCCATTTGGTAGAGATGATCTCCAGACAAGATCAGGACATGCTCTAGATTCTTATGCTTGGCATCCTATATGATCATTCAACACATACTGAAAACTTGTGGTCATTTATAAACTTGGTTTTTGACCATCACGCTCACATTTTTTAAGCAGAAAAAAACAAAGAACCTCAAATAGCCAGACGAATCGCCTGACAGCGTCGGCTGTTCCTTGAAACCACTTCTTCCCAGCTTCCCCCGGAGTTTGAGTGGCAGCCAACACCTGGTTTTAGCAAACACAAACAACTAAACAAACTCAAATCACACAACATCAATGATTTAAACCAGCGATTTGGATTGGTTTATACGGTTAAAACCATTGTTCACACCTCCACAAACCCATCTCCAAAATTCACCCCATCTCCAAAATTGTAAGTTCGGGCAAGGTGACGGTTAAGCGAAAAGGAGTTGAACTGAGTTAGGACGTATATCTTCTTAATGGCACTGTTAATACAGTTGCTCATCGAAACGTCTATTAGCCTGTAACATCCTCCAATTGGAACCTGCAATCAGAATCATCAAGTGATCATCCATTTTCATCATTTCAACATCTCAACAAAAGTCTGCAACTTTTGCAATAGTTTCCATTAATTACAGCTGGCTTGGCTCTTCTGCTGGTGAGAGGAAACAGACGAGTCCCAGAACCTCCACCTAGAATAATTGCAGCCACATTTTTGGGGTCTGCTCTTGGTGTCTCAATATAAGAAGGCTGCAAATTCTGCAACCCAGAAGTGCAAGTCAATCTAATTAAATCCAATCACATGAACAAGAATGCAAGAAAGAAATTGAGTGAGCACTCACAACTGACTCTTTGATAGACTGTCCTGAAGTTAGAACAGAGAAGACAACCCCTGGCCTTTTGGCAATCTTTTTCCTCCAAAACATATTATTAGGACCCACCAAATCTTGGGCCTTTTGACAATCTCCAAAGAACCCATTGTTCAGAATTCCAGGCTGGGCAGAGTGGGAGGTCACTCTGATGGCCGCCCCACAAGACTCCATTGCTCAGTCTTCTCCCGCCAACAAGAACCAGAATGCTGAAAATTTGCAGAAAACTTTGAATGGCGAAAGACCCACTTTGAGAAGACTACTGGGTTTTACAAGAGCCAGAATGCCGATCAAAGTCAAGGGTTGTTCCTGAGAAATGGATGACGATTCACATGTTTTACATGATGATAGTTGGGCGAAAGGGCATTTTCAAAACTAATGAATCACAAGACAAAGAAAAGAATTCTACCAATAGTACCCAAAAGCAATCTAGGAGGCGTGGAAAAGAGGGAAAAGGAAAGGATCAGCAATACCCACAAAAGAAATTTGCAGGGAGATGTAAATGGTGAGGAGGATTTTGATAATGATCAAATGAACACTGTTCTGTTTCTCGAGACAGAAATAAAGGAAAGAGCTTTTCATATTCTATCTGGCTCTCGTTACGTTGAAGTAACCAACACAACAGTCTCGCTAGAGAAAAAGTCAGGATCACGAAAAGGAGAAAGGATTTGGAGAGTGAAGATGGGTCTTCTTCATCTTCCGGTTGTGTTGGGGAGTTTATGTGAACAGTCAACCCAAGAATATTCTTCACAAGTTTGTCATGTCAATGGGCCGTGGCCCATTAGTTGGTAAAAGCAAAAAGGGATGATGGGTCGAACTTACAAAAAGCAACAGCGTTGACGAACGATCGACATATCTTACGTGCATGATAAATATCAAGGAAGTTGGGATATTTTATACAACCAGGATGTATGGACAAAAATAACGTCGGACAGCATACATGACGAGCTGAGCTGTGTGTAAGACTGTAAGGTTCAGGAGTAGAGCTGTCAAAACCTGATCCGACCCGAAAACTCGACCCGAACTGACCAGAAATTTTTGGGTTGAAACCCGACCCGAATAGTAGCGAGCAAAGAAAAAAACCGAACCTGATTAACCCGAACCCGATTGGGTTGAAACCTGAGACCGACCTGACCGACCCGATATACTGTATATATGTAGAATAAATATATTATAGTGTAAATATTATAATATATTTTATCATAAAACCTATTATAAATAAAATATTATTATAAAAATATATTAAAAATAATATTTTATTATTAAATATTATTATTTAATCATAATATTATTTTAATAATCATTAAAAATTCAAATTCTTGACCTGTTAGGTCGACCCGAACCTGCACGATAACCTGTCAAGACCCGACCCGGCTTGACCTGTAACCCGATTGACCCGAACCCGCACTCAACCCGAACCAGAAAAGACCGAACCCGAATCCACCCGACCCGACCTGTTTGACACCTCTATTGAGGAGGGATATTGTGACCGTAAGAGCATTAATATTGGGGGGTTCACCCCCAATATCAACAAGAGTTTCACGGAGAAAAAAAAAGGTAAATAAAAAAAAAGGATGAAACCCTCATTTGGGTTTCATAGGTTGAAACGCAGATCATGGAGTTCATGTACAAGCTATTGGGCTCCACCTCCTCACCCCCCACACACAAGTATTGCCTTAATTTGTAATTATTTTTTTTTGTAAAGTTTAATTTAATTAAATGAAATATAAATGATATCACAATTCATAATTTTTTTTATCTATCCATAGACACTAAATTTATATATCTTTGGATTGTTTTAAAATTAAGTTAATATTTGGACTATATTAGAGCAAAAACACATTTAACCGCTTTTTAAATTAATTCATTCTCTTAACTTTACAAAATTACACAAAATTAGTATTTTTTAATATAAAAAATGCATGTATAAATAAGTAAATAATAATTAAATTATTAAATTAAGGATGTAATAATAATTGTATATATATAAAAATAAGTAGTTGTTGGGAATTGAGAAAAGTAAAAAGTGGGTTTCAAGGAGTTCATTGATATTTAGGTGAATGGGTGAAATAAAATTGGGGAAGAGCAGAATGAGGTGGATGAGAGAGAAATGATAGAAAGTAAGGGTTCAAGAAGTTCATGTGGTTCATTGATATTCATGGTCTAAAGTCTATGAATATAAAGAAGTTGGAGTGTGGGAAAAATAAGCATCATTAGTGGATAAAAGATTTTGGCCTATGAACGTCATTTGTAGTTTAGTACCTTCTGAAACGAGAATAAGTGAACAAAAGTCAGTATGCACCATCAGAACAATTTAGTCGTTTTTATGCAATTTAGGTTAGTGCATAAAAGCCATTAGAGGGAGGATCTTTGCATTTAGTCATTTGTTATTACTAGTGAATAATCGATAAACGATAAAAAAAAAACGACACTTATTTTGAAACGGATGGAGTATTTGTTACACGTTTCATGATATTGCAACGGACAAGTGAACCAACAAACATTATTGCCTATAAGGCTATAATGACTAGTTCGAAATTCCTGAATCTTAGAAGATTGGTTAATTGCAATTTTCTTTATAGGTGCTTGTTCCCACGGTGGTTAGTGTTGATTAATAATCCCTAGCAAATTCAGTCACAGTCATCGGACATCTAGCCAAACGGTTAAGCCTTCTGGGATAGTACCCAGAGGTCACCGGTTCGACTTTCATGGGCAGTGTCCTCAACCCAAAAAAAAAATCTCTAACAAATTCAAATGGGACTGATGGGACTGAATTAATAATAGGGTCAATTTACAAAGTGGCGTCTTCTTATTAATTTATACATATTGTTAAATTTTAAGAAAACTACCATAATACGGAGGGATTCGTGACTATCATTTCCTTCACTCAAGGAAATGAATTTGTTTTTGCTGGGGGACTGATTCGTGACGACTCTGGTGCTTTCATGAAGGGATTCTCTGCTCGTGCTATGGGTGGTTCGGCTTTCCTGGCTGAAGCAATTGGGCTATTTCATGGCCTGAATCTGGCGAAAAACATGGCCATCAATCACTTGGAGGTTGAGCTTGATGCGCTCGAGCTAATCAAGGCGGTTTCCACTGATGTTCCTCGACCTACTGCTGATTGGGAAATTAATTCTAAGTGTAGGTCTTTAATTTCTACTACTCCTTGGAGCATTAGAATCATCCATGTTGCTAGGAATGTGAATCAGTCGGCTGACTGGTTAGCTAGGATTGGTGAGAACGAGAGGGAGAATTTAGTTGTGTTTGAGAGTCCACCCCGAGGGGTTAGTTTCCTTCATTGAAATTGATATATGGATGAGCGAGCATATGTAAGTTTTTTTATAATTATCAAATAAGTGGGATAGGCCCTCATTGTTTGGCTAGATGTCCGATGATTGTGACTGAATTTGCTAGGGATTATTAATCAACACTAACCACCGTGGGAACAAGCACCTATAAAGAAAATTGCAATTAACCAATCTTCTAAGATTCAGGAATTTCGAACTAGTCAGTTATAGCCTTATAGGCAATAATGTTTGTTGGTTCACTTGTCTGTTGCAATATCATGAAACGTGTAACAAATACTCCCTCCGTTTCAAAGTAAGTGTCGTTTAGCTCTTGACACAGTTTTTAAGAAAAATAATTATTCACTTTAAAATAACAAATTAGAACGTTATCAAATGCATCCTAGAATATCTTAAAAACAACATTGCTTATCCTATCTATATACAATACAATTGTCTCCACAATTTTATGGTTCAACCATTCGTGTCCCAACCTGTTCTTTTAGTGATCATACGATATGTACGTTTATTAGTGATTGAACATATATCATGGCCATTCATGTGTGGGAATTGAACTTTGATACCGTGACTGGTTTGGCAAAGCGAACGAAACAAAAAAAAAAACCTTTAATAGCGTGACACGTCAAATTTTTAAAATCGATCACTCCATAAAACTTACTCTATATAAACCGCAACTTATCCCCATTTCTTTCACAAATCTCGCATCCCTCTCTCCTTTTTTCCCCCTCTTTCGCTTCACGTTTTTCAACACAAGCAGTTACGTTCTCACCACCGCTCTATCTCTCTCCCATCAATCCCGAGGGAACAACAAATCCATTCAAAATCGATGCCTCTCCACGAAATCGACACCGTCAAGATCGAGAAGCAGAAAGCCATGGATCCCTACCGGCGATTCAACAAGATCGCCAAAACCACAACAACTTTTCAACTCTGCTTCGCCTTTCTGCTCTTCTCCTGGCTGATTTCTCGCTCCTCCGCCAACTTTCCGGCCGCCTTCGAACTCCTCCGCTTCGTTCTCAGCTGGCTGTGTGCGATTGCCGTCAACCATCACTTCGGCTTCCTCATCGGAAACCTAATCATCATCACTCTCTTCGTCAAATCTGGACATTCCGCCTGTAACAGCCGGAAACCGTCCGCCGTCGCCGGAAACGATGACGACGGATTCCAGATCCGCCAGTTCGGGCCTCCGGATCAGACGCTCTCCTGCGAGATCGCCACGGAGGAACCGGTTTCCGGCGAGAAGGATACCGTTCCGGTGGAGGCGAAGGTCGTAGCGGTCCCGTCGCCTCCGGATCAGACGCTCTCTTGCGAGATCGCGACGGTGGAGGCGGTTTCCGACCAGAAGGATATCGTTCCGGTGGAGGCGAAGGTCGTAGCGGCCCCGTCGCCGGCCGGAATCGAGGTTTTGCCGGTTCAGAGAACGGAAGCGGAACCTAAGATATACCGGAGGTCGCGATCGGAGGAGTTTGAGCCGAAGGCGGCCGAGAAAATCCAGCTCCGGCGATCGGAGACAGAGCCTCGCCGGGAAATGGAAGTTTCCGGCGAAGACTCGACGGGAAGAAGGAGGATTCAAGAGGTGGAAGATCTGAGCAACGAGGAGTTTCAGAGCAAGGTGGAGGCGTTCATAGAGCGCCAGCAGAATTTTCTGAGAGAGGAGTCTCTGTCAATGGCGTTGCGCAATCGGTGCGCAGCTTGAGGAATACGAAACCGAGCGTTGCAAATTACGAATTTGCAGATTCAAAGATGGCGCCATGCAATTGTTGTTTCGGTAGTGATAGAAGTCGTCTGTTTGAGGATGTACAGCCATGGAATAGTTGTTCGTTAGCAAGTAAAGTTGAAGCAACACCATTTTTAAGGATTTAGACACCACCGGCGTCATATATATGAGTGATCTGTTTCATCTTCTCTGGCTACGATCGAGCTAAGGCTCTGCCGATCGAACTGACTTCTGTAACACTCTTGTGCGTGAGTGAATGGTAGAAAATAAACTGTGGGGATAATAAGCCTATCTTATTGTGCTAATAAAATCTGACCTTAGGCTGTTTGCTCAATCGGTTAAAGCTTCATGAAAATATCTTATTGACGTAAACACACAAAAATTTCATTTGTTAAAACAATTCGACGGCCAAACAGAAAAAGCCATTATCATCTCAACGATGCTTAATCAAGTCGGTGAAAAAACAGCCTATACAGTGTAAGATTATACGGAGTAGTTTTGAACAGTTATCACAATTTGGGGTTGTATAGAAAATATTTTCAGATATTTCCCGAGTTTCAATTTGCTTGTCGGTCTTGGCAACGTGGTGGTGCGTTTAACCTTTCTTTTGAATGTGATGACCACTAATCCACTATTGGATGTGAATGTGTTTGTTAACGATTTCCGCATTCAAGCTCTTGATGTTTTTTTAATAGCAAAGCTCTTGATGTTGATGTAATAGGAAGTTTTCTTTTTTCATTAAACCATTAATAACTTTTAACGTGCAAAATCTAACCAAATTAATATAAAGGCACAAAAAAAAGTGTGATTCTATTCTCGATTTGCTCCTTAAAATTTAGGGTGAGGGGATGGTGTCTCGAGTCAATGATAGGGATCGAAGACTCAAGGGAAAAAAGTTTGATTCTATATTCGACCAAAAAAAAAAGTTTGATTCTATAAACTACGTTAAATAACACAAGTGATTGATGTTTTATTCCTTGAATCTATTATGATATGATCTTTACCATGCTTCAAGGTGTCACTCTCTTATCAAATAAACGCTCTAATATTTAGAGATGAAGAGAAAGAAACAAATGTAAAGATTTCTGCTCATTTAAAAGATCAAAGGATGATGATAAATCTTGTTGGAATTTTTTTGAAAATTTAGTATTTTTTTTAAACTTTTTGTACATTTTATTAAAGAAGAAAATTAAATGTAATCAAATTTATAAATTCACTTGATTTTGATCGATTTAAAAAAAAATATGTAAGGAGCTTTTTAAATATGGCCTAGCTTTGGGTGTGAGTTTGTCTCGTTGACGTTAAGTATGACCTAGGTTTGTTACTGTTAGCTCTTGTAAGCCTTTTCGTTTGTTATTGTTTATTGTTTGTGTTTTGGGTGTCGAGTAATTCTTGGGTCGTACAGGGAACATTCCATCTAGGATTGAAGTGTCCCCCCATCTTGACCCCCCAAATCTTGTGTACGCGGGAGTCATTGGGTAAATGTTGTTGTTTTTGTTGTTAAACTTGTAAATAAATTCAATAAATATTAACCTTATTATACTATAAAGCACAGACAATGTCTTCACACAATTTTTTCTGCTATGTAGCATTTATATAATAAAATAATGAGTTGGATCTTCCTTTATATAATAAGGTGTGATCCTCTAATAAATATCATTATTTGATAAAACATCATCTTTTCACTCAAACAAAAAATCAAGATAAAATCAGAAATTGATTTATGATTTATAATTATGAAATTATTTCTTAACAAATATAACATATTTTTGAAATGTAATTTGGATTTGTTAAACAAATAATCTAGACTATATACATATATAGAATTTTCTATATAATTTAATAAAAAGAAGATCTTTTTCATTTAAACAAAAAGTCAAGATAAAATCTGAAAGTAATTTCTGAAATACAATCCTAAAATCATTTTTTAACAAATATAACATATTTTTGAAATATATTTGGGAATTTTTAATAAATAATCTACACTATATCTACATGTGTAGGATTTTCTATTTAAGAACATATACATATATGTTAATTAAACATAATACTTTAAATTAAAGCAGGTGCATTTCAAATGCCTTAAAAGATTTTACCTTATCTAATAAAATTTATTAGTTAAAAATCTTATACATATTTATTTGAGAGTTTAGACTTTGGATCATGTACATAAATATCTTTATAAATTATTTTAGTTAAATCTATATTCAAATAAGTGAACTTTGTAGATATAATATTTTTTTACCAATGTACCTAGCTAATTTTGTTACAATTGTTCATACATGATGCGGGGGTTAAATCATTTGACAATTTGTAATATATCCCTTTTCAAGAACCCTTAATTTTCTTATTTCAAAAATAAATAAAAATATAAATAGTGGACTATGTAGAAAATATAGTAAAAATTAAAAAAAAAAATCATCATCGACTATCCACAACATTTTTCATATGCACAAAACACCATATTAATTTGAACTTAAAAATTAGTAATAAAAATCATGGAAAGGTTAAGAGAATATAATGAACACGCTATATTGGGCTTCAAAATTGATATATATGTACCGATTAAATAACTAAATAATTTATATAGATACACTTTTTAATATTATATTTGTTTTTGCTACACAATTAATTAGGGTATTGCATAATACAACTCAAATAACACTAAATTATTGTACTTAATTATGATCCCATAAACTTGAATATGTGGAGGATTAATATATAAAATACAAAGTTTAACATTCTAGTAAATAAGTAAATTTATGCATGTAAAACATGAATTTATTTAGTTTTTACTTAATCCAAGGGAACCATCTCATTATTATTAAAATAAATTACAATTATAGTTTACTTAGCATAACCAAAAAGTTTTGCTTGTAATTATTTAGAGTTGACCTTATACAAATATTTATTTAAATGATTTTTCTATTGTGTGCCCTAAGAGCACATTATAAGCATACTAAATAAAGAAACTAAACCTTAATGAGAGAATAGTGAACCCATCACAAAAATTAATTTAAAATCCCAAATTTAAAATTTACAAAAATTTTATAATATTAATATGGGGTGCCTTTAGGACATGTAATAGTAAAATCCTTATTTTAAAGAAATCACAAACATATTAGAAAAGCCCTTTAAAAACATTGGGAAATTCCGCGTGGTAACCACTAGGTTTTGCGAATTCCGCGTGGTGCCCAAAGTATTTTGAGATTCCGCGTGGTGACCATGAGGTTTTGCAAATTCCGTGTTATAACCTCGGCATATTCTAGAAAGTTAAAAATATATAAAACTCACCCCTAATGCTCACTTAATTACATAGAATCACCCTACATTTTATTTTATCAACAAAACTAGCAAATCTATTTTCTTAAAACACTTAAAGATAACTATCACTTGATACACATAATATTTAATACTTTTAAATGTTATAAAAAATTTCTTAAATTTGTACATGTCATTAAAAACTCTAACAACTTTTTGCACATTTTTTCATCTCACTACATATATACATTATATTTAGAAAACCAATTTTATATTATTTTGGAATTAAATTAGTGCACCTACTTTTAAAAAAACACTCCCTTAAAATAACAACTATTATAAATTTTGAAAAATGCGGTTCTTTTTATAATAACAAAAGTTGATTGATTTTTTAAAATAATACTAACATATATCGACATGGAAAAAAAATTAAATAAAAATAATAAGATTGTATAATTATAAACTTAAGTGTTTTAAGAAAATAGATTTGCTAGTTTTGTTGAAAAAATAAAGTGTAAGGTGATTTTATGTAATTAGGTAAATATTAGGGGTGAGTTTTATATATTTGTAAGTTTTTAGAATATATCGAGGTTATAACACGGAATTTGCAAAACCTCATGGTCACCACGCGGAATCTCAAAACACTTTGGGCACTATGCGGAATTCGCAAAACCTCGTGGGCACCATACGGAATATCCCAAAAACATTATATAATAACCCATGGACCGACGTGGCCTAGGCAGCTCAAGATTTACCACGGTAACTTGTGACCCTGCTAAATTACTTCTATCCCTATTTTATTACAAAAAATGGACCACAATTACCATGGATGCTCCAATTTTCGTCGCCTAACGTTAGTTTACATAATAAATTCAAGTTGTTCTTGAACAATTGATAGTATGCACCTCAATTATGCCACGATTGTCCAATTATTGCCATTTTTTATGCATCGATCAATACTTATATAGTTTGTCTTTTAGATTTTTCTCAAATTTGGTGATGGGCATTTCATAGATTAAATTAAAGCTAGAGCATACGGCTGATTGATATAGATGTACGTACCAAAATTACACAAGAATAAAATATCATCTACCAAACACGAACCTCTTCCAATTGAAAAGCCACTTGAAATCCCTAACGACAAACAACAATAGTGAAAGTGCTGTTGGGTACGTACTTTTGGTTTTGGTGTTTGCTTGGTTTCTTTTCTTAAATCTGCCGGTAATGTGGCCACAACAACAACAATAAGATGTTAGTAACATTGGTTTAATTGTTTCTCCTTTAGGCTTTAGTTAGTGGCCTTTTTGTGATACAATAATAGCCTTCAATTAATGTGTGCTTCGGCTCTTATGGGCATTGGGACCGGGCTGGTAGCTAGTGCCCGACCCACTACTACCTAATGTAGTTCAAGTGTTAGCTTGATAAGAAAGAACCTAAAAAACAATCAATATGCTAATAATAGGTTTTCTTAATCAACACATAATATACCTAGGAGCCCCTACAAACACAAAGGTTAGTTAAGACATCGCCTCAACTTGAAGGGACTAGGGTTGCTCCCCATCTAGAACTTTTACACCTTCCAATCTAGATGTAGAGCACCCCTAACCGATTGAACTAGAAGAGAGATTAAAAAAGAGATAAAACTTACATAGGCTCTATTTAACTTTCTTACATTTGTCGATTTTCGTTGTTGCTTGCTATTGAGATGGTAAGTTCTAAGGGCGCTAGCATTTGAATCAATTGATATAATCCCGAGTAATATGTAGAGGTTTTGGCAACTTCATAGGGGTCAAGGATCAGGGCCGTCCAATCATATTTGGGGGCCCTGTTCAAAATTTTGACAAATGTTAAAGATATTTAAATCTAATTTTAATTAATAAAAATTTAATAACAAAGTTTGATGCTTATAAATTTAGTAAGCCATAACCATATTTCTAATTTGTAATCTATACTGTCTATAGTATAAAGCGGAGACAAAGCCTTCACGAAAAATTGCGCCACGTGTCATATCTTTAATAAAATAATCAATCGGGTCCTCCTCTATATAAATTAGGTAGTTAAAATCTCATATAATCTTATCCCGTAAAAATTGCCGTAAATAATGAATTATCCCGAAAATTATGAATTATCCCTTACTAAGAAATAGTTGTAATCTTCAGATAAATATTATTACTTTATAAAACGTGATATTTACATAAAGTAATTTTTGAACAAACTCAACTTATTTATATTATGAGTTCATTTACTATTGGTAAAAAACACTTACCCGTACATGATACGGGGGTTAAACTAGTTATTTAATTAATATACGTCAATTTTATTGGTGACGAACAAGTAAAGACTATAATTTTAGAAAAAAATAAAGGAAAATTTTAAAATGATGGAAAATAGAGGCCCTAAAAATATTAAGTTACTTAAAAATAGTTGTAATGGGCAATCAATAGATAACATTATAAATATATTTATTATTATTATTATTGAACATTCAAAGTTTAAAATTTACAAATACAATAAATGACATCCATTTAATGTTATAAAAAGATACAAATAAATCAAACCCTCTTTAATGACGTACTTATTAGAAAAAGGTCATAGAAGTCTAATTATTTAAAAGGTTATAAAATGATAAAAAGAATATTAAAATAGGAAATTAGTAAATAAATATTGAGCAGTATAAATTACTACGGAGTAGATGGGGAATAGACCGTAGTACAATGGGAAGATTAAGTGAGGCGGGGCCCATAAACATAAATTTTCAAAGGGCAGCGGGGCCCATTAATATAAAATTTTCAGAGGGCAAAAATTTTGAGTACACCGTGTTTCGAACACGGGACGAAAGCATCAGGTTGAATACGCTTCACCACTTGTACTAACTCATCGTCATAGTAAAATTGTCCACTGTTTTTTATATTTAATAATATTAATTTTCGGACAGGGGCCCCTAAAGCCCTCTTCCGTAGAGCTGCTTGCACATGCTCATGGACGGGCCTGTTAAGGATGATGCTCGATTCGTTTTGCACATATTGTTAAATCCTAGATTCAAATAGTAGTTAGAAGAGGCTGATAGAGAGTTGGGTGAAAATGAATTTGGTTGGCTCGATCAACAACAATGCACATTTTTAATGTAACTATAACAAGTGTAATATAATATAAATTCGAGTAGACATATGCAGATTCGTAATTGTAATTCCAAAATGTATATAAAACAAAATTGCATATAAGACTAAGATCAACATGTATATAAAACAAAATTGCATATAAGACTAATAGCAATAACATAGAAACTACCAATATGTTTTTTGGTTGAATAGAAACTACTAATATTAGTACCAAATGAATAAAATTGTACTGTATATTAGTAGTAATGTTTTCTGATATGATGGAGAAGAGGGGTTATTGGACCCCAAGGGCCAAGACCACCTTGGTTGGTTCTATAGGAAATTAAGAAAAGCCGTAAAAATATTGATGAGAATGAAGGCCTTATATAGGACCTTGAGTTTACAGAGATCAGCAAATAATAAGGAAACCCTAATCAAATCTTGGAAGATCTGAAAGCTAAACAATATCAATAACACACGTGATTTGTAACAACTGAAATCTAACAATATCTTAACATTCCCCCGCAAGATGAGTTGGTCTTCGAGCTAAGCCAAGTTTGGCTAAGATGCTAGCGAATCTTGACTTGAGCAGTGGCTTGGTTAGCACGTCAGCCAGTTGGTCTGCAGTGGGAACATGAGTGACCCGAAGAGAGCCATTTTGAACCTGTTCTCGGACAAAGTGGAATGCAAGTGCTATATGTTTCATCCGGGAATGAAACACTGGATTTGAGCTCAAATACATGGCCCCTAGATTGTCACAGTACAGCACAGGCTGCTTGTGGAGACGAATGCCAACTTCATGAAGGAGAGAAGTCACCCAAAGCAGCTCGGAAGTTGTGTCTGCAATGGCTTTATACTCAGCTTCAGTGGAGGAGCGGGCAACTGTCTTCTGCTTCCTTGATGACCATGAAATAGGAGTTGATCCGAGATAGATGATGTATCCTGTTGTAGACCTGTAATCTGTCTTGTCGCCAGCCCAATCAGCGTCTGAGAACGCGTGAAGTGCTTGAGGAGAGTTAGACGAGATCACAATACCAAGATCTGTAGTACCTGCTAAGTAACGAAGCAACCTTTTTAAAGAACTCCAGTGCTCAGTTGTTGGTTTTTGCATAGCTTGTGCAAGTTTGTTGACGGTGAAAGCCACATCGGGCCGAGTATGTGCGAGGTATTGCAAGTTGCCAATGATGGACCTGTAATCAGTAGGACTCGGTAAAGGCTCACCCGAATCCGAAGGTTGTTGGATGGAGTCAGCCGCAGGTGTGGACACGGGTTTGGCTGAGGTCATACCGGCACTATCAAGAAGGTCCAGGACATATTTCTTTTGAGACAAGAAGAGACCTTGAGGGGTAGGTACGACTTCGACTCCAAGGAAATAGGAGAGATCTCCAAGATCTTTGAGAGAGAAGCGAGACGCTAGAGCATGTATGAGGGCTTCTACTTTCACCGGCTGATTACCTGTGATAATTATGTCGTCAACGTAGACGAGCAAGAACAAGGTGACACGCGAGGATTGAAGATAGAACAATGAGGTGTCGGCTACTGAATTCTTGAACCCGGGAGAGAGCAGGTATTGTTTGAGTTCGGTATACCAAGCTCGCGGAGCTTGTTTAAGCCAATAGATGGCTTTGTTTAGTTGACAGACATGATCTGGCCGTTGAGCATCAATAAAACCTGGAGGCTGTAGCATGTAAACACGCTCATGAAGTCGGCCTTGAAGAAAGGCGTTGTTGACATCGAGCTGTTTGATCGGCCACTTGTTTGAGACAGCAATGGTGAGTACGAGGCGGACAGTGACAGGCTTCACTACGGGGCTAAAGGTTTCAAAGTAGTCGATGCCCGAACGTTGATGAAAGCCCTTCGCGACAAGACGCGCTTTGAGCCGCTCAACACTGCCGTCAGGCTTATATTTGGTGCGAAAGACCCATTTACACCCAATCCGGTTATGCTCAGAGGACTGCGGAACAAGGGTCCAAGTATTGTTAGCACAAAGTGCTTCGTATTCTTTTTGCATCGCAGCTCGCCATTCAGGGCTTTTGAGGGCTTGTGTGATGTTTGTGGGTTCGGGTGGGGATGCTTTTGTGGTGGCGAGATTAAGTTTGTGAATAGGTTTGTGAATGTTGTTTTTGGAGCGGGTTATGATACCTTGTGGAGGGTTAGGGTTCGGTAGGGGCAGCGGACGTGATTCACTGGCTTGTGATGAAGGGGTCGAGGTGTGCGAACTAGAGGCAGAATTAGGGTTTGGGGACGTGGAGGAAGGCGAGGATAGAGTAGGGCTTGCATGAGAGGGGGGGCCATGAGTTTCTGATTGGGTGGACGTAGGGTTTGAAGATGGGAGGGGATTTTGAGGCGGAAGCTGATGAGTAGGCATGGACGGTGTGTTGGGTGGTGTGGTGTGGGACAGCGGTGCGAGCCTTGGGGCAGCTGGAGGGATGGGCGCAAGCGGATTCAAGACGGGAAAGGAAATTGAACCCCATTCCTCTCCCGAGCTTGTATCGTTTTGCACTCGGGTTTCGGTTGTTTTGTATGGGAAGTGGTTTTCCAGGAATTGGACGTGACGGGATGCATAGACTCGTTTGGTGGTGGGATGGAGGCAAAGATAGGCAGATTGGGAGGTGGAATAGCCAACAAGGACACAGGCGAGAGATTTGGGATCGAGTTTATGGGAGGTGTAGGGGCGTAGGCAAGGGTAACAAAGGCAGCCAAAACACTTTAACTTGGTGTAATATGGGTGTTTATTCAAGAGTTTAAAATAGGGTGAATCATTGTTTAAAACTGGAGTAGGAAGTCGGTTAATGAGGTACACCGCCGTAGACATAGCAAATGGCCAATGATCTAACGGCATACCCGAAAAACTTAGTAGACTTAAACCGGTTTCAACGATATGACGATGACGTCTCTCGGAGAGACCGTTGTGTTGTGGGGTATGCGGTGGAGAAGTGAGGTGAGTAATTCCATTAATACTTAGAAAGTGTTTCAAGGAGATATACTCTCCACCATTGTCAGAGAACAAGGTTTTGATTTGTGTTTCAAAAAAATTTTCAACGAGAGCCTTGAATTTTATGAAGGTGAGATGTGTGTCCGATTTCTTCTTTAAAGGATAGAGCCAAATATAACGAGTAAATTGATCCACAAAAATAACGTAATACTTGAATCCATCATAAGATAAAGTAGGAGATGTCCACACATCCGAAAAAATAATCTCAAGCGGTTTTGATGCAATAATACTAGAAGAATAAAAGGGAAGTCTATGACTTTTATGAAGCTGACAATCGTGACAATCTAACATTTGAAAAGAACTAGGTAATGCATGAAGATGACGTTGAAGTTGTTTGAAGACGTTTGTGGAAGGATGACCAAGACGATGATGCACATGCTGAGAAGAAATCAAATTGATGGAGTTGACGTGAGGAGAGGTAGACGGCCACATGTAAATGCCGTTGACGCAAGGTCCGCTAAGCATGGTGGTGCCCATCTTGTCCTTCACACAAAAAGAGTTTGATGAGAAAACAATATAATGGCCAGTTTGTTTGCAAAATTTGGAAACCGACAACACATTTTTCGTCATTGTTGGAACACAGAGAACATTTTTTAGCGTAAAAGGTTGATTCACCGAATTTAAAACAATTGAACCAGAATGTGAAATAGATAAGCCCATACCATTGCCAACGTAGAGTTCATTGGGTCCGGAATAGGGGTGATGGAAGGCCATGTTTTGGAGGTCATTAGTCACATGATGGGAAGCACCGCTGTCCACGAGCCAGGTAGGTGGGACGGTAGTGGTAACTGTGTGGGCTTGGGGCTGGGTCTGAGCAGGAAAACGTTTGGAGGAAGGCCAGACGAAGGTTGGGTGATCGGTCTTAAATTGAGGGCAATGGTTCACGACATGACCTTGGCTAAGACAATACTGACACCGGCCTTTGAATGGTTTTTGGTAGTTTGGATTGGTAGGGTTAGGAGGCCGAGAGGCCGGTTGGTTGGTTGTAGGTTTGTAGGTGTTTTGGTTTTGGTAATTGTTGTAAGGGACCCAATTTTGTGGAGGTTGTGGAGGGAGAGGAGGCTGCATATGCATAGGAAACGAAGGTTTGTGCTTATTACCTTTCACCTTGGATGCAGCTAGAGCGGTCGCCGGAGAGGAGTCCTTGGATCCATCGTGCTGCAGAGAAAGCTCTTTGACGATGAGTTTCTCGTGAAGCTCCTCAAAAGAGATAGGAGTGTCACGATTCTGGACGCCATCAATGACGGATTGGAAACTGTCATCCAACCCTCGGAGAATATAGTCGGTGAGGTCCTCTTGAGACAAGGGCGCGCCAAGCGAGGCAAGGCGATCGGCGTCTGCTTTCAGGCCATGCATAAACTCAGAGATCGAGCGTGAGCCCTTCGTGGCAGTTCGGATCTTCGTCTTAATCTGCTGCTTGTGACCACGAGAGGCAGTGGCGTAGGTCGTCTTGAGAAGATCCCACACCGCCTTCGAGGACTTAGCTTGAGTGACCAACGACGATACACTGGACGAGAGAGTACCGACAAGGGTGCTGTGAATAAGTCGATCCTGGCGTCTCCAGGCCAAGTAGGCCGGGTTAGCCACAGTTCGATTATCACGAACAATCTCGGCTGGTGGTGTTTCGAGAGTACCGTCGAGGTAGTTGAAGAGATCGTAACCCTCAAGCGTGAGAGTAACTTGAGAGCTCCAGGAGATGTAGTTTGTGGGTGTTAGTTTTTGTATGAGAGGGAATTGAACTTAGAGGAAGGGTTTGTCAGTTTGGTAGGGGTTGGGCAAAGTTGAAGTGAACTCAGCCGCCATTGGTAGGTTTGTGAGAGGAGGCGTGAAAGGAAATCCCAGGTATTAGGCTGATACCATATAGGAAATTAAGAAAAGCCGTAAAAATATTGATGAGAATGAAGGCCTTATATAGGACCTTGAGTTTACAGAGATCAGCAAATAATAAGGAAACCCTAATCAAATCTTGGAAGATCTGAAAGCTAAACAATATCAATAACACACGTGATTTGTAACAACTGAAATCTAACAATATCTTAACAGGTTCCGCCCCTGGTCACACGTGTGATGTTTTAATTTCATTTCATACCAAATGAAGCACAAAAGTGAGCCTTTAGCAAAGAAAGAAGAGGATGGATAAAAAAAATCATACGATTAATCATTTAGCCTAATTAAGAGAACTTTTCACAAGAGTGGGGCATGCAATAATGGAATCTAAACGTGAAAGGGAACGTTAAGTTCTTATGGTCTTATCCATATGCCATCAGAACAGTCGAGAGTTTTGGTTATGGTGGTGGTGGTGGTTGCTGCATTTGGCATCTTACAATCATACCAACAAAGTGTTGCCAAATTAGGGCTTCTTTGGCTCATTGATCGTGGCATCTAGCTAAGACAAGACAACTTACCAAAGGGATACATTATGTGTACATAATAACAATAATTGACACTGGGGCTACGAACTTATAAATGTTTATATATATAACTATAGCTAGCTTCCTACTACCTTCCCATTAATATAATTATGTGATGAACTATTGCATATATAACCAACAATTATGCATCCCTTTAATATCAACACAAACAAACATTATGGGTTATCCATTTGTAAGAAAACATACTTTATAAATATAACACGTACGTGCACTTCAAAGAATATGATGTATGTGCTAAGAGACACGTATAGTCCTTTGATTGTTATATTTTCGAACAACATTTGACAGCATGACCAATCAATTTTATTTGTTTAAAGGTCGAACAACAACATTTGATGAATCATATGAATTTGAGAGGCACGTTGACCATGTTATTAATTAGTTGCACATCCATATAATTAAAGTTTGATTTTTCTATCTGATGTCTCCTTTTAAAACAGGGTTCATGCTTTCTCATTCAATAATTCATGGTTTTAGTTTCTAAATATTGATTCTTATATAACAATGTCTCATAGGATATCAAAAACCAACTTATGATATTTCATTCAAGTCTTCTTGTGCTTTTTTTAGTGATGGGTACATTAACTTCAAAACAAGGGGTTTAAACTTGTGATCCATTTTTACAATGGTAGGATATTATGAATTGTTTTAACTGCTAAAGTAACATCCAAAGAGGAGCTGGAATTATTCATGTATATATATTTACGAATCCAACAACAATTATACCTTGATTTACAAGCAACTTTGACATCAGTCTCTCACATTTACGAGTCCAACAATTATAGCCAATCCTTAAAAACTATAATCTTAATCTGTACACATTTGAAATCTTGTATATTATGTAAGAAATGAAGTTTTACGCGGAAGGTGTAGAAGAATCCACACTTACGGATGCTAATCTTGTGGACTTACAGATTTAATTACCTGTACCCAAAATAACTTGCCAACTATCAAAAAGAATGGCCTTCCTTGAACTGTACGTTCTACACCTTCAATAAACTTACCAACTGGTTTCATTGATTTACTTCTACCAGCAAAACTTTTTCTTCTGCAACAGATACACAACATGTACACTAATAAATACCTAGTAAACTTCGACCAAAAAAAAAAATAAATAAATACCTAGTAAACCTATTAAATAGGTTATCATAAAAAAATTGCTGGACTCACCCTGAATTTTCCTGCTTGCTGAGCATCTACATAAGCGAGAAGCTCTGCTTGCTTCATTAAAGAGTCATGCAAGGCTTTCTTCACAGTAATCAGATCAGCTTCAAGGGCATCAACACGATGCACGGCAGCTTTTAGCAATTCCTCTTTGTCCACTGGCATCTGGACCGGCTTTTTAAATAGATAGACTACCTTCTCTTCAAGATCTCCAACTCTAGTGACGACATTTGGAATGGAATCTTCTTGTTCAACTGAAGAAGAAGAAGACTGTAATTCTTTCTTACATTTGGAATCAAGTTCTAAACCTGAATTGCTGCTGGCAACATCAGACGCCAGACCAGGACATTTTCTAGTAGTTTTGAACACTACAGAACAACACACAGCAGACAGAGTCAAGATGAAACCCAAGAGCATTGCCCAGGTCCGTGCAGATAATCGCTGTAATGTTTCTACAGCAGAATGTGTGGAAATTTCTGCAAAGAGAAATAAAAAAGACAGTTGTTAAGAGAGAGCAGCAAAATGCGAGTTCTAGCATTATAATACTTTGATCTTCACCTCTACATTCAGTATTGGCAGCCTCATCAACAAGTGAAGCGGAGGAATCATGCTCAGGGGTCCCATCATTGCAGCTTGTCTTTTCAGGTACCTTATCCTGTACAAGTTACTGCCTATTGTGTCACGGCATAATTCTTACTGAAATTTTAAGCATTTAATTCTCATGCACAGATTTTGAGTAATCTGTTTGTGCAGATCATTTTAAGATTCAAAATTATAGGCTCTTTTTTTCCCCTCCTTATTTCAAAAACCAAGATCATCAGTTTTGAGTTGCATATAGTTCACTGAAGAAGAGACTTACATTCTCATGAAGACGAATCAAACCAGTGAGTGCATCGCTGGCAGATGCTTTAGGTGAGGTGAATTCTTCAGCCTCAGAGCCGGATTCTGCAGTAGATGCGTCAAGGCCTCTAGTCTGAGCAAACCAAATTTAGATCTGGATTTACAAAAAGAAAACACAGACACCAGACAAAATTTGTGTATTGATAGAGTTGCACATCATAGAAGAATATCTAATTTAAAAATTACCGTTGAGAGATGTAGCTTTTTTCGAGTAAGCACTCTCCCACTTTCAGTTTTTGATAGAGTAGTGACTTCTGCTCCACCAATTTGAATCACCTTTACAAAAATTTCAGGTTCCAATGAATACTGTGTTTTTAATTATAGAGAAACAATTGACAGGCAACCCGGAATTAAATGACCAACCTCTAAAATATTTGGATCCTTCCATGGACCCTTCTCAGATCTCAAACAACCTCCTTGATCTGCACAGGTACATGTTCCACCCAAAAAGTCCGGTAATTGACTGGATTCATATGAAGACACAGAGCCCAACATGAATTAGGCAGCTGCAGAATTAAATGAAATAACTTCAAACTCAACTGTTTCTGGAAAATCACCTTTCGTCTATTATTTCCAATAATTTGCTTTGATATTTGGTTCCAAGAACCTAACAAATTTCAGATCAACCTGTTAATAAACCAGCACTGGCAATGCTAAAACCAAAACACATCCATCAAAGTTTATTAACATAAGCAAAGGCGATCAACATACATTAATCTTTTCAGTTGTTTGAGGATCAAGAAAAGATTTGATAGCGTTCCACACCAATTTAAAACCATTGCCAGCATTAACGATATACATCCGGTAAAGAGTCTGCGATGTAGAAAAAGTAGAGCTCATAATGCATTTTGGCATACATGTTACAGATTTTATTGCATCAGATTTAAGTTGGAGAACAATTGGTTTCTATACCTCAGGATAATTGTCATTATCAATTTTCTGTAGCCGCATTATAAGGTCACGTGCAGGCTTGGATAGGTTTTTGAGACCCTGAAAATAGAGATTGTTATGGAACAGTAAATGCATAGATCGTACCAAGCCTTGAACATGTACTGCAATGAGTCTTTAAGTGCAAGACAGATAAACGAGTTGCTTACCAAGCCTTGAACATCTACAATAGTTGTAGTCGTATCTATGTGCCTCTTTGCAGCAATAGAGCATGCTGGAAAGTTGTAAGTAAAACATTTCTCAAAATCCTGTACATGATATTTCAGGTACCGATCCATTGTCGTCACTTGCAACAGCTTTTCAGCATCAATCTTCCCCAGCATATATATGTAAACAGGTCTTCCATCCTTGTCCACACCATGAAAAGACTGTGGGTAATACTTTAACACTTCATCCAACTCATGATATTCAAAATCCTAAAAATACGTGAATAAGATGAATAAAAATCTCAGGAGGCTTGACCAAATAGTAAATTACTAGAATCATTTGCCTTCAATTATGAAAGCCAACCAACAACTAAATGCACCTCAAGTATTGTATCAGCACCAAACTCCTCTCTCCACTGTAGCATTGCAGTCCACATTTGTTTTGCTTTATCCATGTCAAACTTCCTTGCTTTAAGGAATCTGCAATAACAAGAGGTTAACTGATTTTTCCCCCCAGCTGATATATAGGAAATGAGGTAACTTGTGCAGTGGTGGTCAAACACGTTAACTAAAAAAAATTGATACAGAACCAGAATGACATCCTATAAGATACAAAGTGAAAACTTGACTTCCTGAAGACATTTACTCCTTTAAATACAGTATAAGTGTTCACCTCAACAATGTGTAATAATTGTCATGTCTTGCAGGTAACAATTCCTCTAAAAGGAGTGAGTGTCGAAATGCTTCCACAGCCTGTGATTCCTTGACATCTCGTACATCCTTGATGGAAACGTATATGGCTTGATCCTGACCTTTCTTCTTAGCCTTTCTCTTTAGTGTGTGTCTAACTTTCTTAGATGCATAAAGTGCTTTCTTCTTTAGATTCCCCATTTTAGTAGTTTTTTCCTCTTCTGTAATTTCACACATTGGCTGTCTTTCTCTTATTTCATCTTGGATGGAGGTACCTTCAATGCCTGCAAAATACTAGTTGTATCAGGATTCAGCTACTTCACCATCAAAGCATATGAATGAGATCTGAGCCATATGTCATCCACGGCAATCTTATCACTCCAATTTTGGTTGTCATCTATCATCAGTAGTCCTCAAATTTACTAGGCTAAGGTGTACACAGCCAAAGCTGAAGTTAAAAGTTAAAACTCCAACGTCATGACGCATATTATACTGCTACTAAAAAGAAGCAGTTTTGATAAATTAGCCCAGAAATCACACATTTGCAAAAGAATGAAACGAACACATTGTGTCTAGAGGCCCATTAGTATTAATTTGCAGCAAGTGGATAAGGTCCTAAAGGATGAGAAGAGCACCAGGTTGACCCCAATCCAAATATTGGGGTCAACTATTCAACATGGTGTCCTTCCAATCCAAATATTGATTTCTTTGTTTACAAGTAATGAATGGAATTACCACTCATCAATACATGTGTTCACTAGTAACAAAGTTAACAGCAGAATTCAGCAGATCGGAAAGCAAGAGCATAGTGTTTTTCACGAGTTTGTAAAGTCAACTGATTCAAATAAAGTATCAACTAAGATAACTAAGCAACACTTTCTCCACTTGGTTACAAATTCTGCAAGAGAAAATATTAAATACCCAAAACGAACACCAAACAGCCGTATTCGTATCAAAGAAGAAGAAGAAGAGGTCAAAATAAAGCCTTGTTCTCAAAGCTTCAAGAAAGCATTCCCTGTATGTACACATTGAAGACCTAGACCACTTCAAGCTACTATCATCAACTACAATGCAATTTTGTTGAGAATGCATTGATCAGGAGGCCAATCGAAGGAATCAGTTTTTTTTTTAAACCCTAGCAAGCAAACACCAATCCTACAACATTCAGACTCAAACACAACAATTGAAGAGTTAAAAGGCAAGGACAAACTCACTAGGGCGAGCGAAACGCTCCAGCGGACCAGACATTTCGAGGACGCCGGCTTCTCAGCTCCGACGATCAGCCACTAATACGAACATTCAATGAAAAGCTACCATCCATAGACAAAATTCTCAAGTTCAGGAATCGAATTCAGATTCTCTCAGGCGTATAACAGAAGAAGAATCAAAGAAGACAGTGATAATTGGGCGGCTAATAGAGAATCGGGAAAAGGAAGGACGAAGGAGCCAGAAACAGGAGGAATGAGGACGAAGACGTTACTTTTTATTTTTTTCCCCTTTTTGTGTGAGTGTTGGTAGATTTCCGTTGGAAAACGTCTGGCCGGTGACCGGATCAAAACGACAACAACAGAAACGGGAAACGACTAATCCAGACAGGGACTGTGAAAAGGAAAAAAGACGTATCTGAAGGGTTCATTGCCTGGTACGTGGCTATGTATTTGTGCGTAATGACAATTTCCTACGGAATTTTAGAAACGCATATACTCATGAAACCATCTAAAAAATTGTGTTTTCACATTCAATCTAAAAAAAATTGTGTCTGGTGTCGTACCAGATAAAGTAAACAAACTAAATACACAAAAAACGATGAAGTATCGGATAACGACGCTAATTTAATCGAGTGCCGGATATGTGTTGAGTTGAAAGAAAAAAAATCTGAGGATGATCATGTCGAGGTGTCCAACTAAGAGGTCAAGTCCACTTTTTTAGATGGTTCATGAGTATATGCGTTAGATCAAATTGAATCAATGGATGTTAAAAGGGGGACTACAGTAGAGAAATTGGGGGAATAGCATATCACGTATTTAAATTTGGAAAGTTCCTTATTTGAAGGGATTTGGTAAGCATAATAAAAATAGGGGCTTACTATTCACAACACACTAAATATACTAAAACAACACAAATCTTACGTTATTTGCAGAGAAGTCCTAACTCAAAACAAAAATCCAATCTTTCCCTCACCCTCCCTCTCTATAATGCCTCGATAGCGAAAAAACGCCAATACACCAAGTAATTGATCATGGACTGTTGACAGAACCTCTCCATAGCATCCCAATCATCAACCTGACCATTCTTAATGGGGCGATGTAAATTATAGGAACTACTAGACCTTGATCTCACCATAGCCTCGTCCCCAATTGAAAAATCCAAATCGGCCAGTACACCAGCATTATACTAGGCTAACCAATTACTCTTACTGGAACTCCTCTTTTGATTTAGAAATGAGTCATTGACCGCGACCACGGATGAAATTATGAAGCAGGGTTCCACATTCCCAGCAATTTTTTTTTTGAAATGACGGCAAATCCCATGTTAGTATGGCTGCAAATTGGAATCCGAAAATGAGAATTGAAATCGGGGTAGGTTAAGATTGTGGACAGGGCATCAATGACTTGCAATCGCATTACTAGAAACGAGAATAAGTAAAATACTCGGTGCCATTATCAATCACAACGGCAGGACGAGATGAAACAGGGTCCATTGGAGAGAGAGAATGGAAAGAAATCTAGGGTTTCGAGTTTGTCATTTTTGATGTGAAATTGGACAAATTGATTAAAATTATGCATATATAGTGGTGAAAAATGTTGAACTTTGTTGAATTTGTGTGTTTTTGAATTAACTTTGTTTAAAATCGGATTGAAATAAATTTGGGGATCGAAATGAATATCGGGTTTCACTGAGTTGGAATTAGGAAAAGAGGACGGTGGCACTAGTTGGCACTTGGCAGTGAGCGGCAGTGGACGGAGGTATGGTGGTCGGTTTCGGTTGGCAGCGGTGGGCGAGGGCTGGCAATGGTGGTTGATTACTAAGAAGAACATAGTAGGGCTTGAGAGAAGAGAGGGGAAGTGAAATTTGAGGGAGGACTATAAATTATGTAAATTTGGGGTGCTATTAATGGTTTTAGTGTGCGTTGAATAGTATTTATGTAAATATAAAATCAGATTATAAGGTGAAATCTCTCTTTCACATAATATCCATAATTTTTAGTAATTAAATCTGATTTGGTTTTATTTTCGATTTCAAATTCAAAATTTTAATTTTAACTAGCGGAATTTTATTACAGTTGTCTTCTGAATTGAATAAAATTGTATGATGATTTGCATAAGAGTATATAATGTTTTGAATAATAGTACAGACTGATTTGAACATTTTATAAGGTTGAATAAATACTCATTTTAGCATGCATAATGTTTGATTATTGATTGTATAATTAAACATTAAGATGAAGATGAATATGAGAAATTGAGAATTGTATATAAACATTGCAAATATTACTGTTATACATTGAATAAGAAAAATAGCATTATTGCATCTCAAGTACATACTACAGTGAATTTGAATAAGTAAATCTATTTATTTGAATAAGTACATAAAAATGGAAAATTTTGATCAGTGTCATTGTCTTCAACCTCCGTTTGTCTATATATCTTCGATCATCGTTCTTGAATAACTGCATAACAAAATGAAACTATTTGAAAAACAATATTGTAACTATTAATAACAAAAGATACATAAACGAATAACAATTCTCGCAATAGTGAATAACATTACACACATAAATGAATAACAATTCTCGCAGCTATAAATAACAAAACAAACCCTAAAAAAATAACACGTTTGAATAACAATAATTTAACTTAAGAAATGTAACAACTGGAAAGCAATTTTGCAACCACCAAGTTGTAATAAGTGTGTGTAATGGTTTGAAAAACTTTGAAACTCATGATTAATAACAAAACAAGTCATGACGTCACTAATTTTAACAATTCAATATACAAAATACAACAACTTGTTTACACTTTTGCACTGTATGGTAATAATGGATGACAAGTGACAACTAAGAGTGAGCTAGCATGCACAGACTTGGGCAACAAGCTAGGAAGGACAATATCACAATTGGTCGTGCAAAATCAAAGGTAATTGCACATCACCTAAAAAATGCGATGTCATCGATCCAAAAGTGAAAAACCCACAAAACCAAAAAGATGATGAAAGTGAAAGTTGCACATAATTGAATGGATGATGAAGCAAAATGCCACTTTCACTAAATGGCAAGTGTAGTTTGGGAATGCAAAAAATAGGGAAAAGTACTCACTCTGTTCACTTAAGCCTTCAAGAACATCAAAGCAACTTTACACAAACTGAGAAGTAAGAAGAAGAAGGTGATCGTCGTCGACGAAGATGGTGATCGAAAGTTGAGAAAGGACTTCATAACTAAAAAGTAAGACGAGTCCGCTAGCTGGAGGAACGGCCAAGGATCGTTGAGAGGAAAAGTTTGTTTTGACTTTTTTTAGCTTAGTGGCGTTGTTAAGAGATCTAGGGATGGAATAGTAAGATCAAAGTTTTAGAGTTAGGGAGAACACTAGGAACTGTTGAGTCTGTACTATACCTTGACGATCTGTAAAATTGGTATCAATAATAAGAAGGGAAAAACATAAAAAATCCTCCAAAGGTGGTAGAGGTTTGCTAAATCAGACTAGTTGGTGTGGTAGAGGTTCCTCTATAAGGAAACTTGTCCATTGCTTATTTACGTTCCTTACAACCTGTTAACTACCTGTTTGTCTTGTATTCCGCTACCTAAGGAACTGTTCTATGACAGTTTCTGATGCACGACAACCCGGGTAGATCGTCGGCCTCGGAAGCAATTGTAGGATCTAGACTTTGGACAAGACTCGTCTTCTTCAATCCTTGATGAAACCCGCACAATTTGATTTAGATGCACACACGAACAAGAACAAGAACGAAGGCAATTGCAAACCAAACCAACAATTCTTGATTCAAATCGATCAGAGCAACAAAAGTCTCCAATGGCGTAGGAAGAGAAACACAAGGTTTTCTTCTCAAAATACGCTGGAAAATAAAAGAGGTAGAGCTAATGCAATTTATAGCATCTAGGGTTCCCAAATATCTATCCTAAAAATAAAATAATATCCAAACTAATTAGGTAACACAAGATAAGAGTTTCCAAAACAAAGAAATAAGGAAAGCCAGCCGTTCCGGATCGCCCGTGTCTGAGGATCGACCTATGGGGGGTCGTGCACGACCCTATTAGGGTCGGTCCTGAGAGAGAGTGTAAAACTCAATCCTGGCACGACCCTAGGAGGGTCAGTCCTGAGAGTATCTTGGTCGACGATGGCTTCGTTCTCCCGGCTTTCAAGCAACATTACCGGTTTCTTCTTGGAACTCTCTTCAAGCCTCGAAGACAGACACTCAAGGGCCAAAGTTGTCCCTCTCATGATCTTCTTGGCTCGACTTCTTAGCTTGACTTTAATAGCTTCATCTTTCTTGAACTTGAATGCTCGCGACTTGTGGAACGGTCTTGGCCTAGCTTGTCGGTTCATGATCTTCTCTATCATTCTTGTATCAGTTTCTTATCTGACTAACGCGTGCGTTCCTAAGAAAGTTTTTTAATTTTTTTGGTGACGTGTTCACTTTTTTAAGGGTTTTAATTTCTAAATTTAGTACGTTTAAAATGTGCCCTTAAAGCATACAATAGAAAAACCGTAGTTAATTTGTCGAGGGTTCATGGAAAAGTAAAGGAGGCATTTCTTGTTTGTAGGAGCATGTGGGGAATGAGCGCTTAAGCGAAGCTTAGAGTTTGTTTATACTTTGACATTAGTTTAAGATAATTCAAAAGTTCAATTCAACTAACTCAAAAGTATATAACAAAGACTTCGACCAAAAAAAAACAGTATATAAAAAAGAATATTGTCCAAATTACACTATATTAAAATTGATCTAATATTTCGACTTTTGATCACCCAACTTGATAAATAAAAAACTTGAATATGCCTAAGTTTTCATTATATCACGAACATTGACAAGTATTTAAAAAATTGAAACTTAATTAACCCAACCAATTCGACCCACCCAATTCAATAACTAATTATATAAATGGCGATTTTGTGATACAAACAATGTTCTAAAAAACGTTCTAGACGGTCATCTAGGTGGCGCCTAGATGCTAAGCATTGGTTCACTGTCCTGAATAGCAGTTAGACGGATGGCTAGGCGGGGGCTTAGGTGTTTGGACAGATTGGGAGGCTGGCTAGGCAACCTCCTAAGCGGGTTGAGCAAGCTCTAAACGATGGTTACTTGGGTTTTTAGGTGTCAATTTATAAGAAAAATTTATAATGAGATTGTTCTTAATATTTAGGGATTTTCCTTTTGGTACCCTTGAGGTATTGACAATGCCTCTTGGTGCCCAAAAAATATAAATTTCCTCTTGATACCCTTGTATTTTGTGAAACTACTCTCCCGTGACCAAAGTACATCCAGATTTACAAGTAAGGGTATGAGCCGAACTTTTACAAAAGTTCAGGGGTATTTTCCGGAATAAGTTTTTTGCCTGGGCACCATCTGGAAATGCCAAAACCTCGAGGGTACCATACGGAATTTACCTTTAAAATAATAATCATAAATTTTCGAAATCGTACTAATCCACCGTATTGACGCTATGCCCCTTCCCAGTGCCTAACCTTTTTTAGAACACCGAATACAAACAATGAAACAAATGTAAATAAAAAGTGGTTTAAATTGACAATTAAAATACCTCCTTCGAAAGCAACACTGAGTATCTTTGCTTCAACGGGGCAACACAAACTCACACCAAATAGAATGACCCCATAGTCTTAGAAGCAAGGCATTAAAAGCTCAAAATTTAAAGTGAAGAAATAGAACTAAAAACCAACTTCTAGTTGTTGCCTTATTGATCGATACAAACAAAATGACCAAATTATCTTAGAAGCTCAACATTAAAAGCTTCTCAAATAACCTGTAAGAGTCCGACATTAGATATAACTAGCCAACTAAAAACCAACTTCAAACGTTTGTTTGATACAAGTCCGTAATTTAGAGATGAATGCAGTGTCTGTATTTTTTTTTTCAGTCAAGGACACTAGATCTAAGATTCAACGTATTATTATTTTATTAGAGACTTCATTGATTAGATGTCGGAAGAACAAAGTCTATGTATGTTTGAATGTCACATATATCTATAAGTACTTCCCTTATATAAGATGAGATGATTTTATAAAGTTCATTATAGTGTTTGTACATTTCTGGGAGCTCATTGTATCTCAAAACTGTATGTTCCGTAAAACCCCCCACTTGAGGAGTTGAGGTACTAAGATTAGGATATATAATTCCAATTGCCCAGTATAATTCTACATAGTGTTACTCGTGTAATTTGCAACTTAAGATGCATAACGTGATTTTTGTTAAACTTTGCCTAATCAGGGGACAGTACGTGAAAATGATATAACATGTGGTTTGCTGTAACATATCCGTTAGATGGTTACCATCTATTGAATACGAGACATGATTGTCAACGTTTTTTTGACGTAGAATTCAATTGATAAAATAGTGTATAATGATATTATTGATACTCGATATTGAAAAAGTTTTTTTAGTTTTAGGCAGTATACGTAAATTATCCATCGTAAACATTTGATGATGTTAAGAAGTATCATCAAAGCTAAGAAAGACAAATAAACAGAAAGATAATACTCCATATACTCAGTTTATGACATGTCTCTTGCATTAAAAACTTTCAACTCTTTTACTCCTCCAAATTAATTAAACCAAAAAGTTGGCCATAATAACTCAGCAACCCCTACCCGAAATCCCATTAAATGCGAATCTGGATTCTAGCATGAACAATAATTTTGGTGACAAATTGGTGCAGAATATAACCTACCTCTCCAACCACAATTCTTCTCATCAATTAAATGATGCCCAACGGCTATCATTATCGATCCATCGTCAACTTGTTTGAAGGTTTCCAGCCAGATTAGATTGCCTTTATCACGTTTCTGACTTTGTTTCTTAATTGCCCTATCCCCATTCACTAATTTCTCTGATTTCTTAAATCCACCCAACTTCTCCAACCTTCTGGGCTCTTAAGAAACAGAAAGAAAAATGGAAGGGTTTGTTCTGAATACGATCCTGGCAAGTGTGCTCTCATGGACGGCCCTCTTTCTGCTGACAAGGAAGGTTCTTGCAAATCGGTCATTTGAGTTCAGCAATCGCATTGTTTCAACATGTCATGCCACTTTGGCTGTCGTCTTGGCTTCTCTCTCTGTTCAAGATTGGACTTGCCCGGTTTGTCCTCTGGCCTCTCAATCTGCACCTTTACAGGTAAGTTTTTTTTCCCACAAGCCCAAATCTTTGTTGTAGAATCTGGTCATTCTCAGATCTGTTATTCTGCTCAACTCTCAAATGCAGATGAAGATAATTGGAGTGTCTGTGGGGTATTTCATATATGATATGATATGCTCCCAGTTTAATCAAAGACCCAATCTTGACAACTCCATCCATCATTTAGTTTGCATCATTGGTCTGGGTGCTGGCCTTGCTTATCAAAAGGTGCCAACTTTTTTCCCTTCTGAATTAAATGATTGCTTGTAGTTCAAGAGCATAACTTTAAAACGCAGAAAATTTAAATGGTGGGTAATCTATGATTTCAAGTTAATTTGACTTGACTTGCAATGGGGCTTTTTAAGTTAAGTTTTTTCATTAGCACTATGATGAACTGATTACAAGTTTAGAACCATGAAAAAGCTGTAAAAATGGATAACTGAATTTCCTCCTTTTTTTTGAATAAAAAATCTGGTTGATAAATGGTACAGTGTGGGTCAGAGATGGTGGCTGCGCTTTGGGTAACAGAGATGTCAAGCCCATTCCTCCACTTGAGAGAGCTGCTCAAGGAGATTGGCTACAAAGACACTGACCTTAATCTAGCAGCTGATGTGAGTATTCCATATTAATTATATGTCGTCAGTACTTTGAAATTTTAGAATTATGTGGCAAAAAGTGGTTGATCAAGATCCCTAACTTGAAACATGTTGGTCCAACCGGTGGATACTTCTAAATTAGAACTTTTAGTTAAAATAGGTTGAGGTTTGGGGATCTATTGTATGTTTATTATGTCAAAAACAAAATAGTGATAAAGGATAAAATTAAGGGTTTTGATTAAATGTTTTTTAATACTTTATACAGTAGCATTTAAGACGCTACCGTACTACAACACTTATTCGTGTAAGGGTATCATTATATCACTGTCCCTACTACTGTAGTACTATGTCAACTACTATGGCTTGCCATATCAAACATTTCCATTGTCGGTTTCGATTTATCACTATCGTTACTATTATATCAACTACTATGGCTTGACGTGTCAAACATTCCCATAGTTTCAATTTTTTTAATAATGGGGTTCCAATTAAGTTTGTGACCTGTAAATCTACTGACGTTGATCTATACACATTGTAACAATCCATTGCTAATAGCCTAACGCTACATTTCTATACCAGGTGGCATTTGCTGTAATCTTTTCTATCGCAAGGATGGTGGGCGGTCCATATCTCACGTACGTCACTCTTTCTGCTAAGAACCCCTTCCTTATAAAGGTATGCCCAAAGAATACAATGCCTTTCAATTCATCTGATTTTCGTACTTCTCATGCTCTGGTATTCATCAACTTCGTGTTTTTCCACGCGACAGGCGACGGCATTAGGATTGCAGCTTGTAAGCACATTCTGGTTCTACAAGATTGCAAGAATGATCCAGCATAAATTCATCAAGAGAGCTTCGGCAGTTAAAAAGATCAGCTGAAATTTGAAAGCCTCACTAGCTAGCTTTTGGCAGAGAACATAATAAGATGGAACAGTGTGACATTCCTCCTAAATTTGATGTACACCAAGTGAAACTGAAACCCACACTTTTGATTTTCCTCATTGATCTAGAAAAAATTCCTGCTTTATAATGTACAAGATATGGACATCCATAATAACTAGGAGAATAACCTGAATGCTCTTTTGTGAAGGCGTCTTCATTAGTCAATGTGCCAAAATGCTCAACTCTGGGCTTTGGCTTTCTTCAGGACTTCTTTAAGAACATGAGCAATTCGCCCTGACATGTGGTGTTCAAGGAATCTATCTTTGACCCTCTCATACCCTTTCTTCCCCATTGTCAACCTCCTTTCAACATGAGTTGCTAGTTTCACAATGTTCTTCGCCAGAGGTGAAACGCCTTCCTTTCCGGCAGGATGCAACAGCCCAGTTGTCTGATTTACAACTATCTCCATAGTTCCCCCAGCTGCCGTTCCCTGGTGCCAATAAATTGTGCTTGCGTTTTAGCATTATTTAGGATGCCCTATTTATCGGAATCATGTAATGGAGCAAGTTCCTTGAAAGACAGATGACACTAGAGGATTTGGATTTTATAATGAAAACAAATAAAGTCATTGCAAATGAGAAAAAAGAAATGGAAACTGACTCATATCACATGAATGATGAACTCAATTTACTTGAACCTCAAGTGTTGGAACTGGGAACTGAACTTACCAAGACTGGAAGCTGAAAAGCCATCGCTTCAATTGTGATCCTACCAAAACATTCTCCACGCGCCTGCACATTAAGAAAGAGCTTTATCCTTCAGATATTAAACCTAAAAATCTAAGATGGTAGACGTGTGTGTTTGTACAGTTCATGAAACCATCAAATGGTCACAAGTTTCACCAATCAGAATATATTATAGATTACTAAGCCTATAACTATCCAAGATCATTATTAGTCTTAATCTCGCCATAGACATTATTGGGTCCTCTAGAAAGGCAATTCATAATTACAATATTATTTTTTAATCCTCTTTCCTTGCTTCTTGACAGGAGGAAATACCAATTCAACTTGTCTTATGTTAGTGTAGAAACATACCTGGGAATTTTGAACTAGCACATCAATCGAAGCAAGATAAGGGGCTACGGTCAGGGTTTTATTAATGAAGCGGACACGATCCTGCAACTTTTTCTCCACAACAAAATTTCTCAATTCTGTCTCAAATTTTGTCTGTGCACTCATGTCACTTCCAACTACTATTGCATGCATGGGAGGCACCTGCAGCTTCTTTTCCTTAATAATCTGCAGACTTTCATGGAATGCACGGAGAAACAGATCCTGACCTTTTCCACGAGAAACGCCTAAAAGTAACAAATGTTTGAAATCAAAGACAAGTGATGAGACACACGACCTTATACTGATGATGCTGTAAATCAAACTGGATTGATGAATAAGTGAGCAAGCAAAGTGAGGTGTTACATACTATTTATGATAGCAAAGAGAAGATCATCATTTCGCACTCCAAGGGATTCACGGACATGCTCTCGTAGAACTCTCTTCGCTACACTGCTTTCAGCAACTTCCATCAGCTCCTTGCTGTTCCCAAGGTGCACAACATATGTTTCTGGCATCTTAATACTACATACAAGATATATTTAGGTTAAAAATTATAGCTCATGGGAAAAAAGAGACGACATTGGTTTAACCACAAAGGAAGTGACCAGCTAATTTAAGTTGACCAAAAACTAAGTCTTTAAGAAAGCTAAAGATACAGTGGATTGTACTCACAACATATCATATACTAGTCTTAGTTCTGATATTCCAAAAAGCTAAAATAATGCACTGTCACTTGCTTGGTAAAATTTGATTTATAAGATTCATATCACTAAGCAGTAACAACTACAGGCAAAGATTTGACAGTTCTGTTTGGAAGGTTGTGAATGTGAGTTTTTCATTTCCTTTCGATATCAACCATGGATAACGTGATTTTACGTCCTAGAGTACAGTTTTCCTTGAGCAGGTGCAAGTCTATAACAGCTTAAGATTGAAATTCAGCTAATCAGGTATAAGACTCAATAATACACCATACCCCAAGCGTTCTTTTGTCCTGTTCTTCCAGTACTCTGCTGTAGTGTACGAGTCAATCATTGCCCCTGCAACCATTGGTAGGTGCTTTACATAGTCCAGCTTAAAATAATGGCCTCGCATTTCATGAATCCACCACAAGACTTTTGGAAGGACAAGATGAACATTTTCCTTTAATACCGTTTCCAGCCATCTGCCAGCAACAGCAGTGTTTAGAACAACTAGATCAGCTTTAAGAGCTGTATCAATAGCTTTCTGACCCTTTGCAGATAAAACCTAAAAGTTCCAAACAGAAGGGAAATATAGAAGTAGCTGTTAGCAACATCCAAAAACAATGTAGTAAATCAGTAAGTACAATCACAACTAAGAAAATCATAAATCTAAAACCTAAAGTACATCAAAGCAATTTCTGCTCAATAGGCAGTTTGGTATGCACAGGATAGCCATAAACTAGAGCATCTATACGCTAACAGCTTGACCATTATTTCCTCCTAACAATCCTCAGAACCAATTCACACCAAAACATACCAAATTAGCTGCTTGATAACTTTCCTTGTTTTGCAACTACGAAAGGAATCTACACAATGAATATCAATGCCACTATAGATATTATATACCTGAACACCCCGGTCCATCATCTTGTTCTCCAAACTATATACCACCTCATCTGAATCTGTTGGTTTTTGATATGTTATCCATACTACATCAGTGCCAACAGCTCGTAGAAGAAACGCCAGCTCCATGAGCAACAAAGGGCCACCTATATAGATATTGATCAACTAGGTTTAGCTACAAAAAAAGCTCAGAATTCAGATCTCTGGAACGCCATATTTTGTCACTAGAAATGGAAGAGCATGACAGTAATTGATAATAGCAAATTTGAACAGTTTGATAGCTCAAGATTCACCGACCGAGACCTATGAAATACTCGAATCAATTAACACCGCTTAGCAACTCACCAGAAAGGGAAAGTTCATGGGACACGAGGAGAACAAGCTTGGACTTCATGAAATTGAGAGGATTGGAGACTTGAGAGGTCATCCGGATCTGGCTGCTAGCGCTCGGCGAATCCTTGTACTGATAATTGTAACTGCTGGAATCGCTATACTGGCGATTGCCACAGGAATCGGAAGCCGCTCTCATCAGGAGCACAATCAAAGTGGAGAAGGAGAAAACTGCGAGGACTAGCAGAGGCCATTTCTTGTGTCGTACGAAGGCGTTCGTGGTTGAATGCAATTTCGCCATTCGCGCTCCCCTTTGTTTTCCCCTGGCGAAACCCCTTCACATTGACATTAGTATCAAACAGCGATTCGATCTGGATTTCTAAGAAGCGATTTTTCTAGGGTTAGGGTATGGGGGAGCTCAGATCCTGGATTTGAATCTACGATTGGAAATTGCAAGTGTGAGATCGAATGAGGGGGGAGAGAAGACACCCCCGCTTTGTTCATACCGACAATTTATCGGAAATTCGTGCCAGAATGCCAGATTTATTTTCTTTACCTTCCCCTCAAAAAACAAAAAACTTACATAAAGAATTTTTTTTTGTTGGGCCACCAAGTTGAATTTGCAATAACAACAAATGAATAAAACTGCTGAAGCATTACCTACTCTCTATTAAAATAATGTCAGTGGGAAGTACTGGTGCAATATTGATTACGAGTTTACGACTACAAAGGTATAAAAAAATGTGAATTACTTTGAATTGTATTAATTATATGTACAACTATAATCGTACTACACACACAAGTATACTGCACACGGATGGATATGAGAAAACGCGCTACACAATTCCACCTCTAGAGTAACGTACAATTTACAAATATGGCTAAGCTATAATATATATTGTACAAACGTAACTTAAGCTATAATGTACTAAGTGCAAGGATTAATCCATTGCAAATAATTGACACATGGATTTCGTGGTTCATTTAGATGTTGATCCATTGCTTCCCTTTGATGACATTGGTGCCCAAGAACGGAGACGCCTCTTGCGGAGTGAGGCCTCGCGACCACGCCACTCTTCCCGACCGATTGGCCCCTGGTCCAGAGCATTTGTATTCCCCATAGTAGGCAGTTCTGTAGATTTAAAAGTCCAACCATGCATATTAGTAAGCTTATAGTACGTGCATTTTCAATTAGCTCTAGGTTGGACGCAAGTTATATATAGAGAAGAACATAACATACGTTTGGAGCTTAGGGTTACCCCAATCATCCCAACCTTGAGGTGCAACCGCGCTCGACATGTAAGTGTAAGCGAACACGACACGAGAAAAAGGCCCCCATGGGCGACCTAATACACAGCTGGCGCTCTTCACTCCTGTGACCTTCCCTCCTACGAAGTAGAACCCGCTGTCCTCGGTCTCGGTCATCCTCTTCTGTGCTGTGATCGCAGCGCTCCCATCTGACTTGGAATGAATGTGGCAGTTCTGTACACACACAGGTACAAATATCATTAACATCTCGTTCATTAACGTTACATTAATGTCTCGATCTAAAAAATGCAACATGAAAAATGTAGGTAGTAATATTGTTGCTTACCTGAAAGACAGCGGATGAACTCCCACAAATGAAGTCCACAACACCCTCAATGTAACAGTTACTGTAGAATTGCTTCCCCAACTCGGATAGCAGCGTATCTTGGTACCCGATCATCCTGCACGCGTAAAACGCCGCCTTATCCCCCATCACTCTCAACGCAACCGCCCTCTCCCCAACGCCTCTCGTGTTCTACATCAGAAAGCAAATAAATTGTTATAACGAGAACGATAAAGAAGAAAGACACACTTGGACGGACCAAGAGGTACTGAATGTCGACAGATTCAAGTCAAGACACGTTAATATATATCGCAAGTCAAATTAATTAAGTATACTATAGTTTTGGAATGAGATTAATTAAGCATAATGTTTGTGCATTAATGGTATATGTAGGTACCTGAAAAGTGAGGTAACGGGCAACGAAGTTAGGGGCGAAGACGGTGAAAGTAGGGGACTCGTGGATGCTGCCGCCGGCGTCCCCCGTAACCACGGTGGTCTCAGCTTTCCGGCCGCTTAGAAAGATGTAAGGCTTGTCGACGGGCACGACCACCTGCTCTTTGTAGACGCCGGGCTCCACCCGAATGAAAACGCCGTCCGCGTAATTGTTCGGAACCGAATCAATCGCGTCCTGAATTTTAACGAAGTTTCCGGATCCGGATTGGTCGACGGTTATGATCCGCTTCCACGGCCGCTTGGGGGAGTCGGCTGCCGTGTTAGCTAGCGAAAAGATTGACGACGAAAGAAGCAAAGAAAGGGAGAGGAGAAGAAGAGTAGTAACGGCTTTTGAACTAGGAGGCGCCATTGTACGTACGTAGAGTGGTTGATGATTGATTGAACTTTTAATTAATTCGAGAGGTTTAAAGTATAGGAAGCTTGAAGGTGATGGTGAAGAACAAAGATTTGTGGGATGGTGTATATATAGGCGTAGGGGGTTTGGAAGAGCTGTTTTTCTTGCAGTTGAATTAATGGATGGATGGATGGCGAGTTTTGACATGTAACTAATTCAAGTTATGATGATCGAGAGAGTTATCTGGGAAAAAAAAACTGGTTGAGTGGCCTGAACCTTAACTTTTCCACTTCCTCCATAACGTTTCAAATTCACGTTACCCGCGCTCCCGTTTCTTTCCGTTTTAAACATTTCTTCAAGTGTATGAACTCTTCTTCCCCAATAATAATATTATTATTAAATAATAAAAAATAATTAGGGTGCTGTTTGGTATAGGAAATATATACAAAGTCAGATTAAACTAGAATACGTCGTTTTCTCATATATATCTACATATAGTTATTTTCTTTGATTACTTACGTACGTGGGAACCGATTAACCGTATGTCTATATCGTCGTGTGTCTGGTAAATTAATTGTGTGTGATAAATACATGAATTAATGAAGCAAATGGACCGCACGAATGATATTACTTTATTAATTACTGTAAAAAGACCATTTTCATTTTGGCACGTATAGTTAATTTACCAATTAAACAAACCCTAAACTTTATACGTATGTTATGTATACAAGTTGGATATACTTGCGAATAATAATAAAAAATGGTTTGACAATTGAAAATATATGTATGCATCATGCATGCATGAATCTGGTGAGGAATGGAGAAGAATGGGAGATGGGGCGTTATATATGATACGTAGAGTGGGAGTAAACGTGGAGGTGGAGGAAAACGTGGGGGGATTTTGGAGTTAATTACAAGTCATTCAATGCATTTTTTGGTCGTTGTTGTAGGTTTTATTACGGATAGGGTTTTGACTTTTCCCCGCCGTTAACCGCCATTTTACGCTCCAAATTTTACACTGTTTCTCTGTTCTTTCACTTTTTTTTAACGTCAAAATGCGAAATTGCATGACACGCAAGTCACGGAGTTAGGCGCCGTAGTCGTTCCTAGTATTCTTCGACACGTACGTACAATTCTACAATTCAGGTATACGTTGACACGATTGTTGATTAGGCAATGGCGCAATGCTATATAGTATGAATAATGTTGATTGTTGATGGGAAGATAATGAATTTGCAATCTCACTAGGAAATTACAGGAAAATTAAGTCTTGTAGCCAACTATAGTTTTAAAATGAAAAAATACGATTGGAGTTATGCGTAGGGACTATGGACAAATATTTAGTCTCCCATTGTCAATGTTGACTCATCAGACTTTAAGACAGAGCGACTCAATTTACCATGTATAAAAACATCAATTTTAAAATATACCAAAATATGTATACCATTTTAATGACGATTGTATACGTGATACAATAACAACATATACCCAGACAATCTCGCAAAAGCAGGATCTGAAGGGGTCAGGACGGGGACATTTTCAGATCTAGATAAAATCCGCCTAACCTGCCATAGTTGGGTGATTTCTTTAATTTTCCCGTGACACATAATATCACGGCTAGTGATCGATTTGAGCTGGATGCATGTTGTTAAGTCGAGCTTCAAACTAGAGGTCTTGATGAAAGGAATATTGAGGTTGCGTATCGTACAAACAATTGGATTAAATCCATTTTGATGGTAAAATAGAGAAGGAACTACCTAGCGTGGGGCATTTCATGTGTTTAATTGGTCTCCTAATGGTTCTCATGTCACTAGTGTTGTTCACTTGTTCAGCATGTCTGGAACCGAGTTGGACCGTAATATACGGTCCCAAGCTGGACCCATAGACTGTAAATTATACAACATTCGTACCATGGACCGGATTGGACTGACGAGTTTGATTTTAGACCGTAAAGACCAATTCGATCACACATTTTATCATGGGGTTTTTTTATATTTTTTATGTTACAATTCAAATGGTTAAATTACGGCCTGATCCAACTTTAAAACATAATTATACCATAATAGGGTGATAGTTTTTGAATTTTATATCAAATATAAGTATTAAACTAATTTTTCATATATAATTTCAAAAAATATTTATACTCCGATCTAATCCTATCTGAACTGTAAAATCCCGACCCGGTTCAGTCTTAGATTGTAACTCGAGTTACGAAAAAAAAACATGGACGAAGACCGGACCGACTCAACCCTGGTCGTGGATTGGACCAGAATATGATGATTTATATATATAAATGAAAATGAAGAGGGTGGTGGTGCTCTTTGCTATGATGAGTTGATGTGCCTTTGTCTTCGTCTAGGCCAAGAACGCTCATGGGGACGATCTAGATCGCGTAGGTAGCGGAAGCGGAATTGAGGTTGTTGGATAAGCGTCACTCAACGCTATGAGACACGAAGGATCAATATGATGACAAGGTTTGAACTTCACGTGATGAATTTTGGTTGAGAGCTTGGGCTCTTGAGTTGGTGACACACAAACCCTAAAGGAAGGAGAAATACGCTCGATTTTTTTTACCAAAAGGTTTTCTATTCAAATTGGGCCATGGATTAAGTACTCAATGACAGGAAATTCTATATATAGTGTCACTTCTCCTTCTACGTACTAGAACTGAATAGTTACTTAATTTAACAAAAACTGACCCGGATTATGTCAATATCTAGTATACTTACTTAATTTAACAAAAACTGACGCGGATTATATCAATATCAATACTATTGAAAATTATCCATGATTCCTTTGCTTTAGGTGTTGCTTGTGACTTGTGTAGTCATTGGGTTGGTGGATATGTCCACAACATTGATTAGTGTACTGTTTTGAAAGTAGAGTTACATGGCAGTCTTGATGGTTCAAAATTTGCACGAGACAATGGTTTTAAGACGGTGGTGTATGGTTCTGGTTTTCTATCGACAATGCAATTGATTGAATCTCGATTGTATGGCTTCATCTTCTCTCTATCTTATTATGCATTGCAAAGCTTTGTTTCTTGGATTCGTCCATCCACCATCATATTTTCAAAGAAGCGAGTTTCATTGTCGATTCCCTTTCTTCTTTGGCCTTTTGCTTTAGGTCTTTGCCTGCTCGATCCAATTCTACGCCGAAGGAAATGATATTCGTTTTGACTCGCAATAAGCTAGGGTCAAGTCATTTCCATTAAGGTTTCATTCGGATCCCTCCGTTGTTTCATTTTCTTGGACAATTACCCTTGTTTAGTAATGGGAAGCAAGTTAGTTCTTGAAAACCCCGTTCATTGTCATTGGGGGTTAAAATCTTAGAACATGGATATATGAAAATATTTGGATTGGCACAAAAATAACATTATCATATCCTGCATTCTACATTATAATGTAGGATTGAATACAATGTATTAACTTTTGCATTATTATCATATTAAGGCATAAATTATAATGTAGGATAATGCCATTTTCCCGGCGATTCAAAAAGACCCTTAATTTTTTTTAGAGTTTAATATAGTGTTTTTTCAAAATTAAAGACAAAAAAGGGTTCAAGTTTTTCTCTAAAATGGAAACCAAAAAATAATATTTCTCAAGTCACTTAGATCAACTCTAACAGTTTCTTCATTTTAAATATATTTATTATTTTTATTATATATTTATACAAAATATTTTCCAAGATCTTATAAAATTTAATATAATAAATTATAACATGTTATATGTACCACCCTTAATAAATTGATTATAGTTTTTTGGTAAGAGAAAGGGCGAAACCCTAACACAGGGAGGGACGGCTAGCCAGTCATAAGGCGAAGGCGAGACCGCCCCTTACAATCGTTTAATAAATTCATTCTATAAACACATCTTGAGAATTCTGTAAACTTGTAAGTCTATCTCCATTTTAAAAGAATAAGACACGAAATAAGTTAAACAAAAAATCCAAACTTCACAAATATATTGACGAAATTGGGTTTCTAACCCATGGGGGAAAAATATTGAAGCAAATAGGCTACAAGGAAAAAAAATGAGCCCCCATAGGCTTTACAGGATGACGTCATCAATGGCATATGATGACGTCAGCACCCCTTACCACTATCGGCGTTGACCAGTCGTTGACCGGTGTTGACCGCCTTGTCATCAGTCCGCGTACAAAAAACTTGTCATCAGCGATGACCAGTTTAGATAAGACTCATCGTTCACGTACTCAACTAGTCATCTGATGACAAGTTGAGGTAAACCCATCATTCACGTAAAAAACTTGTCATCAGTGATGACTAGTTAAGAAATTGACCTATGTGGGATTTGAACCCACATTATTGTGCATCAAGCACATTGCTCTACCATTTGAGCTAATAGGCCATAATTATAAGTAATATGTATACAAATTTAACAATGCAAAATAAGACATGTCATCACCCCCACTAGTAAAACAAACTTGTCATCACCCAAAAACATACCCAAACCCATAAAATCATCCAAAAACCTTAAAACAAACCTATCATCACCCCCAGATCCGTAAAACAACTTGTCATCACCATAACACATGAAAAACGGACTTGTCATCGCCAAAACCCATAAAAACGAACTTATCATCACCCAGAACCATAAAAAACAACTTGTCATCACCCAGAAACTTAAAACACACTTGTCATCAGTCAGATCCATAGAACAAACTTAAATTGCTCAAAACACATAAAAAAATCACTTGTCATCACCCCAAATCATAAAATCGTCCCAAAAACCCTAAAATGAACAAGTCATCCAAAAAACCCACAAACTCAAAACCCCTAAACCCACAACAAAACTTGTCATCACTTAAATCCGAAACACAAACTTGTCATCCAAAAAATCCAAAAACATACCCAACCCCATAAAATCATCCAAAAAACCTTAAAACAAACCTGTCATCACTCCCAGAACCGTAAAACAACTTGTCATCACCAAAACATATTAAAAACGGACTTGTCATCACCAAAACCCATAAAAACGAACTTGTCATCACCTAGAACCATATAAAACAACTTGCCATCACCCAGAACCTTAAAACGCACTTGTCATCAGTCAGATCCGTAGAACAAACTTAAATTGCTCAAAACTCATAAAAAATCACTTGTCATCACCCCAAATCATAAAATCGTCTCAAAAACCCTAAAATCAACTTGTTATCCAAAAAACCCACAAACTCAAAACCCCTAAACCCACAAAAAAACTTTTCATCCAAAAAATCCAAAAACCTCAAAAATCCAAAAACCCAAAAATCCAACCGGTTGGATCCGGCTCGTACGAGCCCAGATCCGGCTAGATCCGGCTCGTACGAGCCCAGATCCGGCTAGATCCGGCTCGTACGAGCCCAGATCCGGCTCGTATGAGCCCAGATCCGGCTCGTACGAGCCCAAATCCGGGAGAGAGGGAGGAGAGGGAGAGAAGGAGAGGGCGACGACCCTGAAATTGACGGCGGTGGCGGCGGGCCGTGGGGTGGTGGTCGGGGAGGGCGGTGACGGCGGTGGCATAGGTGGTCGGAGAGGGCGGTGAGATTGGGAGAGGGAGAGGAAAGAAAATGGAGAGGAGAGGGAAGGAGGAGGAGAGAGTGAGGAGAGGAGAGAGGGAGGAGAGAAAAAATGAGGAGGAGAGAGAGAAAGTGGGATGAATTTGGGTGTTTTATAGGGAGGGAATAGCCTACTTAGTTCATTAATTTTTTGGGGGGGTTAATCTCTTTAATTTCATCCAAAAACAACCCCCCCCACCCCAATCCCTCCAAATGTATTACTTACGGAACTAATTTAGGTTTTCAAAATTTCATATATGGTTTAGTCGCCATGTTTGATAAAACCGAGTTTTTAAGGAGGTGGATGTTTTTAAAGAGATTTTTTAGTAGGCGGTGGTTTTCAGTAAGGGAAAGTTGTGTTAAGGTGGATCTCATACGATGTTTTATTTCAAAATTATCAAAAAAATATTGCTAAAATAATTGGTAATAAAATTGTGTTAAATATTTTCACAAACTTTCTTATACCTATATGTGTCCAAATTTCTATTTTCTAATTTAAACCTTATGAACAATCTACTAAAACCTTTACCTCTTAAAAACTTTATTTACCAAAAACTTGATTTAAGGAGATCCTGCCGTAGGTCTGAAATGCCCCCATCTTGACACCCTGGGTAAATGATGTTGTTTTTTTTTTTGAACAAGGTAAGAATTAGACGGGCTTCCTTACGGGGGCCGATCTAGAGCATCCAACTGGATGAGAACGCGAAGTTCTTGATTGTTAAGGATGTGGGGGTTAGGGAATACGTGGCCCATTTTGACAATTTTATTAGCCACAGTATTGCAATCCCTAGTCACATGACGGATGCGAATGTTCTCGAAGTCGCGGAATAACACCCAAATCTCCGCGATGTGCATATCAATTTCCCATGGACTTGGCCTTGTTCCACAGGCTGCATTAATGACTGTCTGATTGTCTCCCTCGATTTAATCCCCTTCTCTTAGCTTCTTTCATACCTTCTTTGAGAGCACGTTCTTCAATCTGTACTATGGAATTGAATTTATTTTGAGTCGATCCCATGCTAAGAATTTTTCCTAAATGGTCTCTTATTACAAAACCAGTAGAGGCAGACCCAGTTTCTAATTTTGACCCATCAAAGTTTAGTTTAAACCACCCTCCTTGTGTTTTTTGCCTGGTTCTTCTTCTTACCCCACGTTTGTTCGGTTTCCAAAGTTTTTCCTCGTCTTCTTCCCATTCCTTGGCTTTGTTCCAAAGTCTAATTTAGGATTGAATGTATTTTGTCAGGTCTTGGATAAAGTCATTTGGTTCTTTCTGGAAAGCAAGTCTGTTTCTGTGTTGCCATATACACCACCATACGATTGATAGTTCAGTGAAATCCCGCGTTCCCAAAGCGCTATGTATTTCTGTTATAATATTGGCTGGTGTTTTACCCGTAGTGTTAATTGAACGTAACACGTTCCCAATTTTAGGATTGATTTTATCCGTGATTCTAATGGTATGAGGGCATTCTGTCATGATATGGCATGGATTGAATCTTCGTTGAGGCAGTTGCACATTAGGCAGCCCGGAGGTGTAGGTACATGTTTTTCTCTTAGTCGAGCTTCTGTTGGGAGACCATTTACATCAATTTTCCATAAAAAAAATTTCACCTTCGGAAAAAATCAAGTTTCCATATCCAATTGTTGTGTTTCGGTGTCTGATGCCGTGTTTTTGTGATTAGTTCTATAGCTGAGGCTGTCGAGAACCAACCATTTTTGCTAGGTGCCCAATAGAGCCTGTTCTAATACCCCTTGCTGGTATTGGAATGTTGTATATTCGTTCCGTGATGTCTGACGGGAGTATTTTTGTCAATTCATTGATGTTCCATTCATTTTCTTGGGTTATAAATGTTTTGACTCTCGTACCTTCATCGCAAGTTGTTTGGTTTAATGCATACTTCTTGGCAGAATACATATGTAGACCCTCCAACTTGTTACTTTTTTGTAAATGGACCCCCCAACTTTGAATATTTCCTATTGAACCCCTAAAATTTACCTTTTTTGCCTATTGAGCCCCTTTTTTGCAAATGAACCCTCTTTTCTCGTAGTGTGAATAACACACGCTGACCGGGGGCCATTTTCATTCCACTCAGTAGCCACGTGACATCCCAAATCTGAAAATGGGGGGATTGTGGATAAGAAGAAGATTAAGAAGAAGATGGGGTTAGGGACTCCACATGGCATTTTTGTTTTGCCATGTAAGTAATTTTGGGGAACTTTCACAGCCAGTTGGAGGAGTGACTTGCACGCGCCCCGTCAGGTCAGCAAAATAGGCTCAATAGGAAAAAAATGTTAAGTTCGGGGGTTTGATAGGTAATTTTCAAAGTTGGAGGGTCTATTTGCATAAAAGTTACAAGTTGAGGGGTCTAAACATGTATTTTGCCCATACTTTTTTAGTGGGACTTGCATAGCCCAGTTGTCAGTCCAGAACTTAATGGTTTCCCCATCGCCTACTTGCTAGATTAGTCCTTCTTCAAACTCTGTTCGTAAATTCATGAGTTTTGTCCATTGCCAAGACGTGTTTGTCTGTTTTTTTATATGTGAGTAGGAAATTATTGTGCATGTATTTCTCATTTATTAGGCGGACCCATATGTTGTCTGGTTCAGCTAATAGTTTCCATAATAGTTTCATCTGGAGCGCTTCATTCATTTGTTCAGACTTTCTTATTCCTAGTCCGCCATGGGGTTTTGGTTTGCATATCTTATCCCACCCAACGAGTGATTTGTGGTGGTGGTCCTTGTTCCATAGAAATCATCTATTTAGTTGATCTAATTCCTTATGGACATGTGCTGAAAGCATAAAAGTTTGCGTTGTATAGTATGGCTTTGTGGCTAGGTTTGATCGTATTAGAGTAGTTCAGCCTTCCTGGGATAGGTTGTTCGCTTTCCACTTTGTTAGCTGCATTTTAGATTTTCCGATTGTTTATGCAAATGTGTCTTTTCTTACTTTTCCGCTGATTATTGGACAACCAAGGTATTTCTCAAGATTAGTCATCGTTGTAATACATAACACTTGTTGGATTCTCTGCATTTGCTGATTATCCACATTTTTTGATGTTTGGAAGGATGATTTATGGTAGTTAAATTTTTGTCCTGATATTGCGCAATATTCTTCAATGGTTTGTTTCACTAGTGTACATGCATTTTGGGATGCTTTAGAAAAGATCATTATGTCGTCCACAAAGGCCAGGAATGGAATCTTCGTTCCAACTCTTACAATTGGAGTCCAATCGAGTTTCGAGTTGTGTTGCTTATTAGCTGTAGTTTTCTTGCAAGAATTTCTGCGCCTAGAACGAAAAGGTATGGTGACAGAGGATCCCCTTGTTTAAGGCCTTTTTAGGGTAAAAGAGGTCTTTAGGTACATTGTTGACCAATACTGACATTGATACTATGGTAACACATTCTTTTATCCATTCTATGAACTTACTGCAGAATCCAATATTTTCCATCTATATTGTCTATAGTATAAAGCGGAGACAAAGTCTTCACAAAAAATTGCGCCATGTGTCATATCATTAATAAAATAATCAACCGGACCCTTGCGTATATTAAAAACCACTAATCACAATAGGAAAAAACCAATAATCAACGTGTCGTATCTTTTCTATATCTACAAAGGAAGGGTTGATCACAAATATGTGTACACACGTACACAAATATATTCTAGATCACAAATTTCTTTATCTTTGAAGTAAATATCATTATTTAATTTAGTTCAAGATAATTGGATTTATAATCACAGATATGCATACACACGTACACATATATTCTAGATCACAAATTTCTTTATCTTTTAAGTATATATTATTATTTAATTTAAAAAGATATAGCACTTAGGAAGGTCTTTTAAGTATATATTATTATTTAATCTAAAAATAATCAACTAGGCCCTCCTATATATAAATTGGGTAGTTAGAATCTCATATAATCTTATCCCGTAAAAATTGCCGAAAATTATGAATTATCCCTTACCAAGAATTAGTTGTAATATTCAGATAAATTTTATTATTTAATAAAACGTGATTTATCTTAAAGTAATTTTTGAACAAATCCAACTTATTTATATTATGAATTGATTTACTATTTAAAAAAAAACACTAATCATAATACGAAGATACATATATATGAACGTGATCATTGACGTTACATATTTAATTAAATTGGGTTTATAATCGCATTACCCGTACATGGTACGGGGGTTAAACTAGTTACTGCAAAAAGAAAATTCCAATTAACCCTGTCATATGATTTTTCCATATCGAGTTTAACTGCCACCCATCCTTCTTTTCCTTTCTTTCCTCGGAAGGAGTGGAATATTTCGTGTGCAATAAGAACATTATCTTGTATAGCTCTTTTAGCCACAACGGCACCTTGTAATGGATGAGTTAGTTTGTTCATGATACCTTTAAATCGTTCAGTTATGATTTTGGAGATGACTTTATAGATCGTAGAACACAAGTTGATAGGCCTGTAGTGATTTGTAAATTCAGGGTTATCTTTTTTCGGTATCAGTGTGATAAAAATATGGTTAATTTATTTGAGCATCTTTCCAAAATGGAAGAAGCTTTTGACTGCCTTGGTTACCACTGGTCCAACAAATGTTGTTGTTGATTTAAGGAGATGTTAAATAGTAGATTTTGTTTTTTAAAAAAACCTCTAAACCTCTATCGAGAATCTATTACTATATACTAAAGTGGAAGCAAATTCTCCTTATTGAAAACAATTATCAAATCTTAGTTTTATCATTAATATATAATGTTAATAATCTTATACATGTTTAATTAAAATATTACTTTTATCTTAAATTTTGAGTTACTTAATTAATATTCTATCCTAATATATAAATCTCAATCTTATCATTATATGATTACCTATTTAGTTCATAAATAGATTTATCCTAATATCTTTATTATAAAAAATTCTTTTTTAACCAATTAATTAAATAGTATATTAATAATAATTTTTAATTTTGTTCAAAGATTTTCTAAAAATTATGAATAGTAGAAAATTCTACCAATATAATTACGCCACATTTTTTAATTAAAATAATATACTTATTATTTTTCCATCATATCTTATTGGAATCCAATAAAATATTAATAAAAAAATTAGATGATATATTTACTCTAAATATATCCGTAACATTGTATACCGATTACGTTTTAGATAAAAGATATATTTCTTATTAAAATTATGATTCATTAATATTTTTATTTTGATATATATACAATTCTTATTTGATTAATTATTTACAACATAATCACATATATACAAGATAATTTGGTTTTCTTTTTTATCTTATTAAATATTCTCTATATTTTTAAATATAATACTGTATTAATCCAAAATTATATTTCACATTATTGACTAATTTATATAAGTTATTATACGCAATGTAAGTTATATTACTCAATTTTTATCAATGTTTATGTATGTTTAAAAAAGTTATATATAAATAAAATATTTCTATATAAGTATTTGATATATACGAGAATTATTTTATTTTTTAATCTAAAAGATACACGTCGATTTAAAAGAAATTAGACATATGATAATAGCTGTAATTATTAGTGTGGATTCGTACCCAAAAAAAAAAAAATAACACCCCCGTACAAGGTGCAGACCATTTTCTCGTAATCTAATGTATCAGGAGCACCAAACATTTAAGTTTTAGAAAGTTCTAAATATAAAGTAGAAACTAATTGGGCATGAGTGACCAATCATTCATTCATACGTATATAGACTTTGATTAACTGATTTAAATGGTAACTTTATTTTAAATAACACCTAGGTAGACACAAATAATGACCAACACCTTTCGACCAGAAAACAAATACTTCCTCCGTCTACTTTTATTTGGCCTTTTAGAAAAAATATTGATGTTGTGACACCAAACGTGTTGCTGATTCCTCCTGCTATAACACTCATCATTTTCGCGCTCTCCCACTTCCCCCTGATGTGTTAGACATGTCAATACGTTATTTTGGAGTTTAAATTAAACTAATTAGAATTATGTTGAGTTTTTATTAGTTTAGAGTAGGGCTCATTGGACAAAAACTGAACCGTTTTAATCATATCTTTAGGGAGGCGAACTTTGTCGCTGACACCCTTGTTAGGCTTTGCCTTCTCCTTCGCCTTAGGATGCCGTTTTATTTCTGGTCCGCCTGATAGCATTACCGCTTTACTTTTGGACGATTATAGGGGCCGTGCTATGCTCTAAGAAGTGTTGTAGAAAACTGCAGAGTAGTTAAGATCTTGTTCATTCATGTAACACCTCGTCTTTCTGACAAGGCATTACTCGGTAGTATACCTCGCGAGGAACTACCATGCTAGTTTGACAACGGAACAATCAGATCTTGCTACGCGGGCACAGTGAGAAAACATAGACAACATCCAACTTGTATTTTCTAAAAACAATAATTTAAATGAAATATCCTGAACCCAACCCGTACAACAACTTAACAATAACAAAGTTCCCACAACCCCTGGATCATGATGCTCCCCCAAGAGGGATGCAACCACATATCAATGCCGTAGTTAGCATGCAGGAGAGAATAAATGTGGTTTTAAATGCTGATGGACATGTGATGTTGTATGATATTCGAGGATCCCTTAGCCTAAGGTCTTGAAGACAAGGGAAGCGTTTATAATCACCCAGGTTACATTTATTTCTTCCTTATATTTATTCATTATTTATGTAAACAATTTCCTAAAGTCAATGAAATTTTATGTTGCAGCTTAAGATTGGAACCATCAAGGATCCAATCCGGTTCTTTACAGATCCTTCGATTGATAAGGATCTGTTTCGGGAATATGGCACCGTCTGCTCCAAACGTAACTTCCTACCCCTGTACACTGGTGAACTTGTTCGCTGGCATTACCAGCACTCCCCACAACCACAATTTATAGGTGCAATGAATCCAATTGTATGCCCTCTCATTGTGAAGTATTCTGCTAAAATGAGTGTTATGAATTCACCCGAGAATCCTTACTTTGATGTTGATGCTTGGTTATATATATATATATATATATATGAAGGAATTACTAATTACTGTAAACATGATTTGTTTGCTTTACTGTTTGTTTTTGGGGTTGAATACCAATGCAATGCTTTCCCAATTTGAGTGATCAATCATTCATTCATACGTATATAGACTTTGACTAACAGATACAAATAGTAACTTTATTTTAAACAACACTTACCTAGACACAAATAATGACCAACACCTTTCGATCAAAAAACAAATACTCCCTCCTTCTATTTCTAATTGGACATGAGTGACCAACAGGGCCGTCCAATGGTTTGTGGGGGCCCTGTGCAGTTTTTTTACAAAAGTACAAAATTGAGTATATCTTTGCTCAATTGAATGTTATCATTAGTATATTTGTTAAATCATAAAGTTTTATGATTGGTGAGTAATATAGTCGTTGGAAATTTTTCTGAAGATAACTTGCAAAAAAGGGAAATAAATATGTATTAGATTGTACAAATAAAACGAGTAACTTCTTTCAAAATAAGTATAGACTATTACAGGTTTATTTAGATAGTATTTAATTATATATGGTTCAATTCCAACTTGGAGGATAACCGGAGGCCGGAGGGCGCATGTTGGTTGATAAATCTCAAAAATTAGATAGAAGATAGTATTTAATTATATATTTATTATTGATTGATAAATCATATAGTGAAAATGTAGACATTTATAAAATTTATATGTATTAGTAATCTAATTAAAAGGTTGAAATTAATTAATTTATTGATTTACATTTTTAATGGAAATAAGATCTTACAATGATAAGTGTGATACGTATAAATTGAAGTTCAACCATCCAAGAGCCTATGTTGCAAGAAGGGAAAAATTGTTATTCATGGGAATCGAACTCCCACTAAACCTCTTATACATTTAATAAACTCCAAAACCATGTGTTCTAACTAGCCAACAATCCTATATATGCTATACTTTTAAATATATACATTATTAAAAATTTGGGGCTCTTAAAATATGGAGACCCTGTTCCATTGGGCTCTTTGCACAACCCAATGGACGGGCCTGGTGACCAATCATTCATTCATACTTATATAGACTTTGATTAACTGATTCAAATAGTAACTTTATTTTAAACAACACCTAGGTAGAAACAAATAATGACCAACACCTTTCAACAAAAAAAACAAATACTCTCTCCTTCTACTTCTATTTGGCCTTTAGACTCAAATGCTTGTCTACTTCTATTTAGCCTTTTAGCCTTTTTTGTCTAATAAGTTTCAAATTTACCCATAATTAATTTGTTAGTTGAAGTCTTAGAAATTGTAAAGTTCATAATATGTTAGGATAATTAATTATATTAATGATGATTTAATAAGGATATTTTTGTAAAGATAAGATTGTCTAAATAATTGTGCAAATTGCTAAAAAGAAAATTAAAAGTAGAGGGAGTAATAACCAAGAACTTGACAAAGGCCTCTGAGTTTTTTTTTTCCCACAAGTCCTTTGAGATTAAATACAAAATAAATAATTGCAAATAAACAAATAATCCAAAACCTTAAACCCTTAACCAAAACACACATAACGACAATTTCCCATCACCCTTACTCCCACAAACCAATACAATATCATACATGACTTAATTACCATCATTAATTCTCAAGCATCAATAATTAACACGACGACAATTCTTCCTAACCTCGCCATTGAACCCCAAGAGAGGATTAATGCTACCCATCTTGACCATGGACCGAGCAAACTGATCAAAGAACAAGCCTTGATTGGATGCATAAACCTTGACCAAACTTGCAACATTGGGAACATTTCCAGTCAAGAGGGCCTCGTCGGAGCCCAAAAGACCTCGGCCTCCAAGGATGAGCTTGAAATACGTGTTGTCGAAGCTTCTTGGGGAAGCGTAGTCAAGTGGGGAGACGACGTTGTCACCACCGGTTGGAGGGCACACTGATTTGAGCTCATTGTAGTAGGCTCTCTCAAGTGTGAGATCCGCGGGTTGGTTGGTGTTGACGACATTTTTAGTGCTGTATAGTCGTTTCTTGAAGCTCACGCATCTCGCCATCCCAATGGTGTGTCCTCCTATGTTCATTGTGCAACAAGAAAGTTTGATCAATGGACCATGCATGGTTAACTTAACAGAGCCATAGTTTTGTAATTTTGCACCGTAAATCGCTTAGCATTAATGTCGACGGAAACTAACCTGAGAGGGCAACAAGGTCAGATTCATCAAGGCCATGCTTCTGGAACGAGGCAATGAGTTGTTGGATGCTAAATGTCGGAGCCGGAAGGCTCGTGGTGTTTGCCGCCTTTAGGTTTGCGGTTTTCGAGTCTCTTCTCCCTAGTCCTAACTCCCAACTTGGTCCTCCGCTCTGTTATGTAACAAAGTCATACATACATGCATGCATACAGATTTATAACCATATATGAATATTACAAAGTTATGACTTTGATTTATAAGCAAATATTTAAGCTTATTTATTACCAGCAGCGTGGCGGCACGAGCAGCTAGGGCCAGGAGGTCAGCACAAGAAACCGTCTCGGGGCAAGCCTCTTCTATCCTGGCTTTGATCTCGTCGATGACTTGGAAGCCTCTCAAGGAATTGGCATTAGGCAGCGCACGCTTCTCGCTTGCTATCGTCTCACTATCATCCAACAAAACCGAGGCATCGCACCCCTGGACAAAGCAGTCGTGGAAGTGGAGCCTGAGCAAGGAAGCAGCCACCCTAGGGTCCTTTTCCACCGCCTCCTCGAGGACGGACATGACAATGTCGTTTGCTTGAGGGCAGGAGAAGTCATAGAAACCGGGAAAGAGGCCTATATACCCGCTTTCAGCCGGGTCAGGGACGGGCCCTCCCCAGCCCATGTCGAAAACAGGGTAAGCTAGCGAGAGCACGGAAGATAGAAGGAAAACTATTGATATAAGAGAAGGCAGAGCAGAAGCCTTGTGAAGAGCCATTTCTAAACTTAAAAACTATTGATTTTCTATAAATTGAGTTGAAACCTTGGATGGGTTGATCTCTTACTCTCTTATTTGGTGGCTATTTATAGAGCCCAAGCTAAGTGCAACTACTGAAGACCCAACTACTCCTTTATACAGTACCAAATATTCCAGCAAAATGACCCACTCTGCTAGTCAGACCTATGACTAAAGTGGTTCTGGAAGACCTGCTCCAGTATCAAGTCAACCACTTTTAAATGGAGGCAATTGTTTAACTACTGCTATATAATGCTATTGATTAGTAGTTGTTAATTGTTAATTCATTGTGTGTATAGTGTTTGTGAATTTGAGCTACATGAAATTGAATCGATCAGGAGGGCCTATACATGTTCAAATTAACTACTATGTATACAAGCTGGGCTAATTATATATATACGTTTTATCAGATTGATCGAGTATGGTCACATGGCTTACGTACGTTAAAACTAAATGAAATGCCTAGTGTTCTGTACTTACGTTCACCACATTACTGTCAGTGGGGTTACGCTCTATATCCTGAGTATAGTCATATAGCTAGAGCGTTCAAGTGCATCACTAGCTACAATGCGCACATTATATGATACAAGAAATGGCGTTCAAGTGCATCACTAGCTACAATGCGCACATTATATGATACAAGAAATGGCGTTCAAGTGCATCACTAGCTACAAGTGCATCACTATCGCTTTTGTCTTGCGCTCCAATCTCCTAACGCCATTTGCACGTTCAAGTGCATCACTAGCTACAATGCGCACATTTGAACGCTCTAGCTAGAGAGTGACGTCTGAAACATGGCGTTAGGAGGTTGCAGCGCAAGACAAAAGCGATACGAAAGATAATTAGTGTTGTATTGCGCAAAAGGATACCTAGCTAGCTAATTCATTCTTAGGAAGCAAAGACAAAAAGGGTGGTCACCGATCTTGGGACTACTCTCGTCGTAGTATACTTAACTTAATAGCTCTTTTGACCTCTTAAACCATGAAAAGAAAGAGCTCTTATTAGCATGAAGAGCACATCAATCCCCTATAAACTATCGGGGGTGTTACAACAGTGACAATATGAAAAGGGTAGGTGACTTTCCATCATTGTCTCAAAGAAGAAATGTCATGTGCCTCTAATGGGAATGACATTCTCGTCATGAAGAGTGTAACAATTCCAATGTGCTATATACTCGTACTATTTCATTGTCAATTAAGGCCTTGAATATACATGTTAAATAGTTGAATATACATAAAAATTACTGAATGTATTCATGCTTTTTCGTTGACAACTAAAGCCTTGAATATGCATGTTGAACTATTAAATTTACAAGGATCTAACATTGAATATATTTATATTATTTGGTACTTAATTGATACCTTGAATATGTATTATGGACAATTGAATATACATAAGCCAACATTGAAAATGTGCATGATAGATAAACATCGAATTTATGGGCGCCTTACTCGGAATATATGTCTACTTAATTGTGAATGGTTTTCGAATGCAATGGTTTGTGAATATATGCTTTGAATTGGTGTAGTACCTGAATTTTGGATAGTATCATTTGGATTTTTAAGATATTCACACCCACATTCAAATCACACAAGAACCCGGTCATTAGTGGCATAAAAGTGGAGCGATGGAAAGATTCGATGTTAACTACTTTGTCTTTGGCGATACACCGTTGTCTGACCACCATGGGCCGCCGTCCGGCCACCTTATTGACTTGTAATACATCTTCGTTGCCCTTTTTCTTTCCCTCTTTCCTTCCATTCCTCTCGTTTCTTATTTTCACTGACTTTTCCTCTGTCTTTCTCTCTTTCCTTCTATTCCTCTCGTTTCTTGTTTTCACAAACTTTTTTCTCCAGGACAACACCGGTGGATACCAGGTCTACAACCCTAGATTCCGAGTAAAGAAAAGTTTCTCTAATTCTATATATCTAATCATCTAATCTTGATGATGCCTTCTGACTCTATGTCTTTATGGTTTAGGGAGATAACGGTGTGTCGACACTCGTACCAGCCAATCACACTGAATGTCTACTGTTTGAGCTAATATTGGTTTGGGAAGAACAATTAAAATTAGCCAAAATGGGGCTTTCCAATCTCAAGATCAAAGATTACAAAGTGTGCTTTTTGAGCTGATTACAATTGTTCTTAATATGTTTTCTAAGTCATCCCCATATCTATCTTATACGATGTTCCCCCTTGATCCTCGATCCCACTTCTAGAGTGGTTTCAACCGCCTACCCATGATCATCGCCAACCGTTACGTTTCCTGATCGTGGACCTCCTCTTCTTATGCTGGACCATCCTCTCATGATGGGCTGATCCACCTGATGTCTTCCTATTGGGCCCAACATTTGCAAACATTTTTTCTCCACGAACGAACAGAAGGCAATCCATGTATATATATAAAAGTTATAAGCTTAAGAGCCACCGCATTGCGCCATGTATAATTTTTTTACGTGTCGTCCTCAAATTTTGTCATCTAGAATTTTGACACATGTCGGTCTATCGTTGCTCCATGTCACATATTATTTAATTTTTTCTACTAAGCCATATCATATCAGTTTGGTGATTTTTAGGAATAGAAAAGATTGAGTTTCGCCTTGTAATCTGTAGGCGGGCAAGATTCCATATCAATTAGTTAGCATTTATTTCTCTATCTTATTTATTATGCTTTTCCATATTTATTTTGCTTTATCCTTTAATAGGGTAGTTACTCTAGTTAGGATAATATTTATGGAGGAGGATCTTATCTTCGTTTGGGATAAGATATTGGTTGACTTAGGGAGCAAGGCATCACCCAACCCTAACCCTAATGGGCCGATCTGCCCCCCCCCCCCCCTTCGCCTGTCCCCTTCCTCTATAAATACACATGTATTCGCTCATGTGCCGGGTAAGTTAAGTTCTAAGCTATCGCTCTGCCTGACGCCTTTAATCGACATTGCCCTTACTGACTTAAGCATCGGAGGTGGATTAGGGGTCGCTCGCCCCTAGGTCCATTGTTTTGTAGGTCATTGAAGGTGAAGAGGCGCGTGGAGAGGAAGAACATTGAAGGAGTTGAAACTTGTACACGACATATTTTGTGTACTAACATAATCCTATGGAACATTTAATAAAACAAGTAGACTATTCCAAATCCTCGAAGTCGGTAGAGTTTTATCCTCATAGCTAATCAGATTTTATGGGGTTCCTCAGAGGAGTCGTGTGCCTGCTTTACTTGTTTACTTGTTTTCGTTTACTTCTACGACTTAAGAAACTGTTCCCTTAACATTTCCTTTCTCTACTAAGACATCTTCAGTCAAAGAAGAAAAAATAACCTTAGTTTTGTACGACAATCATAAACGACGCATCAAGTTGGGCTATAAAGTGCATGATATATTGGTGATGTGACTATCCCGAAGCTTGAACTCCTTGGACACTCGTGACTGTTATCCCGCAAGTTCCTATGTTTGTCAAGGTTGAATATTTGCTTTGTCAACACTACAATTCAGTTTGATGCAAAAAAAGGTCCTAGTCGAAGGATGAAATTGCTGACGACCAATGATGAAAAGGGAGAAGGGCCAAATGCTTATGATAGAACAAGGTTGAGAGACACCAATGGCTTGCCAACCTTGTTTGTCTCACACAAAATCGATGAAGACCAACCTATTGAAACTTAAACAAACACATGCAAAACAATGGTAGAAAACGAAGGTCTTGGAGATTGAAGAGCAAGGCCTTAGGCAACCTTGTTTGCCTAAGGCATTAATCTAACGACTTGCCAAACTTGTTTGCCTGAGGCATTGCTCTCGTCTTAGCCAGTCGGCCCTATATATGGATTTTTTACTTAATATTGTGCATAAAACTCAATATTAAACCTAACTAACAACAAAGTAACTAAAAGATAGAAAAATAAACCCAGGAGATTGATTGTCATGCAAGACGTTGGCTTCTCCTTCCATAAATAGAAATAGAAAGTCAATTTTAAATACGTACAAAAAGTCTTGAATTACTAAAATAGGATAAGTACTATAAATAGAAACAAATCTTAATCCAGGGTAATCAATGACTTTGATGCCATTCAAATACTTTGACCGATCACTTACTAAATTCATCCCTAAATCAAAGCATTTCCAGACGATGTCCAGTTGCAAGCTGAGAGCGGCTAAATTAACCATCATAATTATTTTCGCAATTATTCAACTATAAAGGTATTTTTACTTATTTATTAAGTTTTCTATCTATTCCCTATTTTTCTATTAAATAAACGGATAGCGGTTAAGTGTTATGAGGGAAGATTCTATCTTTACGCGAAGATAGAATTATTGATGGATTGGGCTCTAAGGAATCGCCTGACCCTCTCTCTTCCCTTATGAATACATGTACTCGCCATGTATAGAGGGGTATCTTATACCTTCCAGCTTTTCACAAATTCTTCTCTCTTACCTACGCGCTCTACTCGAAGAACGTAGGTATCGAAGGTGGATTAGGGGGTCCCCGCCCCCTTTGTCCATTTTTTTGCAGGTCCTAGGTGATCGAAGAAGGAGGAAGACGAAGGAAATCAAAGGAGTTAACTAAGTTGCATTAAAGGCGAATTTTTGTGCACTTATAATTGGCGCCGTCTGTGGGAAACAGCAATCGATCCATAATTATGGTCTTGTAATCGATCCCTAAGAGCCAAGACGCGACCTTTTCCGACTTTTGGGCAATCGCGCCGGGTGAATCGCGCGATTCACCCTCGGCAGCCCCAACCGCGACCGTGGCACCCCAGCCGCGACCGCGGTTCAAGGCCAGAGCGAGCGAAGTCCAATTTTCGCTCGGGCAATTGAACCCTAACGCGTATTGATCCCAATATTCGTTAGGGAAATCCGACCAGATCACGATCCGGGCAAGGCGCCTTGCCTAAATCCGTACCTTGAATCGCCGATCGAAGCACCCGCCAACTAACGTGTACGTACGTATGCGTACATTGCCGATCAAGTTACAAGACCAATCAAAATCTGATTTTGGTACATGGAGATCATACGTACACATGTACCTAAGCCAACAAAGGAACTTGCAATTTGGCAATTGATTTCGGATTAATTGTTGATCAATGATTAATCGAGTGGATCAACAAGGTTGATTGAGGATGATGAATTAATGCGGCTACACATGATTTGGTAATGAAGAAATCTCCCCTCAAATCAACAACAATGCGTTCAAGAAGACAAAACCCTAGACATGGGGGCAACCCCGACGCCCAGCGAGCCCGTCGACGACAACCGTGCCTCCGACCCCGACAACGGCCTTGCCAGGCCACTCCTCAAGGGCCTGGGGATCCGAGCCACCGTCGGTTTCCGCTCAAACGGCCTCCACCGCCAAAGATCACGGCACGATCGGCTCCACGCCGTTAGCCACCATCGTAAAGCCGGACTCCTCCGACGATCACGTACGGTGATGCGCGTCACCGCCACGGCCTCGCCGGGGGCCGCCACGGTCGCCTCTAGGAGTTCACCCGAGGCCAATCGCCGGGGGCATGGACGAGTTCACCGGTGAGGAAAGTGGAGACTGTGATTCGGTTTTGAACAAGGAAAGATTTGTCCTTTTACACGCAAATTCAATCACAAACTAGCGATCGACATGACATGACAAATCACATAATTGAAGACGGTGAGTAAGTTGGATGGATTAATTGTCGATTAGTCAAAAGTCCAATCTTGATTGCAAGGATTCTATAGTCAGGCGAAACCCTAATTTGCCAGGGAAAACCCTAATTCGAAATCCCAATCGCAATCTCATACGATAAGATCAAAACCCATGGAGGCTGGAGGGAAGTCCAAAGAACGTTTCAGGGCAAGGAAGAAAGCCTCAAACTTTAGGGCAAGAGGCGAATAGTGAGACATTACGCAAGGACAGAAATCCTAACTCCCATCAAACCCTAGGAGGCGTTGTCTCCAAGGAAGATCACTCGACCGGGGTAGGAGATCGAGCTTGAGACATCTACCTATCAAGACGGAAATGAGGATTGCACAGGCGGCGACGATCAAGACTCTCTTGATCATTTGCGTGCAATCGCTAAGACAAATCGCACGCGAGCGTGGCCACCCATCTGCGAGCGCGGATCTGCGGAATATCGCGGGCAGAACCGCGGGCGCGGAACCCTTACCCGCGACCGTGGGTCGGCAACCGATAAAATTAACCGATCGTGCTTCCGACTCGCTTTCCGGGAGCTACGCTTATCGGATTTGGACGATCCACATATAGTTGGAAAGAGGAGAAGGTAATCTACAAGTCTTCTTCATACAGCAGGCCCGAAATCGCACTCTAAAGGCGGAGAAAGTACGTTCGAATGCTGCTGTGACGCGCAAGGTACACCAAACAGAACGAGTCTACTTCAAACGGCTCGTTCAGGAGATAGGAGAATCGGAAAGTTACGAACTTTATATGGATGGAAAGCTGAAGAAGTCATCTACAACGTCTATGTTGACATCGACAACAGAAGAGCGCTCGAACTGACCCGAAATCGCAGTTCAAGACAGACAGTCTTGTACCCGTGACAGATTCAATCCGCTGTGTTGCAAGAGCTCGTTCGGGGGCTACGGTCGTCTAATCAAGACGAATGAAGATATTCTGGAAAGATGACGAGAAGTACTATGTTTCATCTTCAGAAGTCAAAGTGAGAATCCCGTTCGGAGTCAGTCGAAACTGGACACGAACAATGCAATCCAGAAATCGAGCCACAAAGATGAAGGGTCAATCAACGTCCTTGACCATTGTGCGAATCACCGGGGCACCGCCACAAGATTTGCTAAGATCGTTGACCTTTTCTTTCGATATTGATTTCATGTTGATTGACCACGAACGTCTGTGCGGACGAAAGAGTGGTCAGGAGTCCATCAACTGGCGATTTGTTTGAGCAATGCATGAAGCTCGACAGCGGGAGCCGTTGGCTTCGATGTCTTCGTTGACGAGAAAGCGTAAAAGCCTAGTGAAGTCGTCCTAGGGCTAACAACATTGGAGCAAGAGCATAACCCCTCCCCTGGGGCAATCGCGCGATTTCCAGACCCGCGACCGCAGATTCACCACCCGTACCGCGGACCATCCAATCGCAACTGCGGTTCGAGGGAAGAACGCAAGAACTTCGCAATTTGCTTAGAGAATGAATCCCAACGCGCATTGATGCCGATATTCGCTCGGGATGATAGACCTCATCGTGATCTGAGCAAGGCGCCTTGCCCGGATCCGACTCAATCTGTGACGTAATCCCCTCACAAGCGCGTCTGTTCGTCGCACAAACCTACGGGGACTCGTGTCAGGCGACGAAATTGCGAGTCATAGTAGTGTATGGTCTAAATCAACTAATCGAGTGTGGGATTCGGTGATGAGCCCTGAGAGCCGCTCGCTCTAATCGCACCGCAGCCTGCGTGGGCACGATAGTGGAGATCCGACCTCCCCAGCACGGGGACCTCGGGATTTATAAGCGCATTCCGTGCATAGCTCACTCTGGACATCAATACACCCTGAGATCTCAAATGTACAACACTCGGCACCTCAATCGAAACCACAAGCAATAACCTCGTTGGCAGAACACCCTCTATGCCTTCTTAAATAAGAACGTTCTACCGTCAGAGTTGGACATGATTATACGTCAAAGATTTATCTTCAAGTCAAGACTAGGAAACTTCACTTGAGGGTCATAAGTTTTGGCCATCGCTGGAAAAGATTATACATCAAAGATCTTTTTTCCAAGCCTGACTTAAGATACGCACCCCCAAGTAAAGTAGATCCTCAAGGCAATCGTCAGAAAAGATTATATGTCGGAGATCTTTTTCCGAGCCTGATTCAAGAAGCGCATCCCCAAGCAAGATGGAGCCACTACAATACGACATTCACGAAGGTGTATGCGGGATAGGAATCAGAGGTCGCCGTTTGGCATGGCGAACTCGTCATCAGGGATATTTCTTAGGATCAACAAACGTTAGAACTTGCAAGGAACTGTTATGGAACAGTTCCTTGGGCAGCGGAAAGACAAAGTATGCAGGCAATCAAACAGAAACTGAAACAAGGCAAACTAAGTGAAAAACTAGTAAAAGAACACGTTTCCTTATAGAGGAACCTCTACTGGATCAACTAATCCAATAGAGTAAACCTCTACCTCCCATGGAGGATTTTGAATGCCTTTCACTCATATTATTGATCTTAGTTGTACAATTCGTCAAGATACAGCTAGCACAATCTGTTCCTAGCGATTCACTCAATCCTAGAACAATTGTCTAACTTCTCTTCCCTAGAATCTGTACCAACTCTTCACAATAATACTCAGCAAAGACAAACCTCACCAGACGACCCTAGCTGGAATCGTCTCCTCTCTTCCTCAGTTGAGAATTCCTTCTCAACAACACAGTTCACCAGAGCAGATGAACTCGAACTATCAATCTCCTAGACTGACTTAGCCTTCTCTCTTCTCAGATGTGATTTGGAGTGTTTGTTGTGTTTGAAGGCGTAACCAGTGAGTGTAGCAGACTGTCTCCTATTTATAGGCTTCAGGAGACGTCTTTTTCAATCTTCCCAAATTTGCCTCCTAATTTGGGAGAATGGATTTTGCTTTAATCGCACCATTGGATGAGCGCCAAGTGTCTTCTTTTCATTTTCATCTTAGCTTCCTTGGGAAGACTCTATCCGGATCGCTGACATGGCACAGGAGGATGACATCACGGATAAGACGTCAGCCACGTGCTTTCTCCTTAGCTGCGACGCACTAATATTGAACTTTGAACATTTCCTGGCATGGGTATCCTTCCTGGCATGGGTATCCTTCCTAACACAGTTCCTGAAATACTTTTTAAACAATTTAGCTCAAGAGAGTTTGTCAATCATCAAAACTGAAGATAATATTGTTCCTAATGATGTTTCCATCAATTTGTCACAATATAATCTCCAAGGATAAAACGTTGTTCCAGTGATATTCCTATCACTTTTCCAACATTTTCCCCCTTTTTGATGATGACAAACAATATAAAGAGATGCAAGTATTTCCACAGAAAGGAACAATCAAGACAATCAACAATTTTAACTTTTCCTTTAAACTAGAACAGCTTCACAAATTTTAAGGCACAGTTTCAGATAAAGTTCCCCCTTAATCAGAAAATCATGTATCCAGAAATTCATCACAGTTCCAAGTCTCAAGAATTACGCTATCAATTCCCCCTAAGCATTAGCATAGCTATATAACATTTAGACAACGCATCTCTGCAGAATTCATACTTCCCCCTTTTGGCATCATTAAAAAGATAAGGCAATGAATATGAAAAGCATGAAAGCATATCAAGCCACTAGAGGATAATAGCGTACTTAATGTCATGGAAAATACAAACGAGTAGCAATGAAACTTCAGCAGTCTTAAAACAAAATCCAAAAACAACAAAAACATAGGAATAGTAGGTTCATAGGAAGGAAAGGGGAATGATCATGGAGCACTTGGAGCAGGAGAAGTGAGCTTGTCCCTGACTTCAACCAAAACAGCAAGAATCTGGCGAAGAAGCAAATTGATCTCAGCAGCATCAGCAGAGCTTGCAGGAACATCAGCACCAGACTCGGAACCTTGAGCAATCGAAGGAGAAGGCGAAGGAGGTTCAGCATGCTTCATCTTCTGAAGGTTCACTAAATCCAGCTCCTGGCCAAACACTTCCTGGGGAGCGTCCTCATCATAAAACTGTTCCTCTTGAAGAATCAGCTTTACCAAAGCAGCATATGGTAAAGAATGAGTAGGCTTGTCACAACACTTGGCCATATGTCCCATGATGATATGAGCAAGAGAAATGGGCTCCTTTCTCAGAAATGCATCTAACAGAATTGCATCCTGAATGGTCACTGTTGTGCGCTTTTCCTGACGCGGAATAACAACCCTGGAAATGTACTGATGTGCCATCTTTGCTAACTGTGACAACCCTTGAGTGGACGGTTCCTTTCCTTGAGGAATTGAGGTACTAAACAAACGTTTAAAGGTCTTGGCTCTGTTGAAGTCACCCCATCCAGCTGATGGAATGGACTTGATTCCAGAGGCAGAAACACTCATCAGTTGAGAAACTTTAGCAGTAGTGAAGGAAAAGCAATCACCATCCTTAAGCCAAGTTCCACACAGTTCTTCTCTTATGCTTGTAATAGAGAGATGAGCAAAGAAGTCACGGACATGAGCAGAATCAACACTTACTTTAGCACAGCTGATATGAACCCATTGTTGTGCCTTGAGCAAATCAAGAAATTCTTCAAAGAAATGATCTTCAAGAAACTTTTGAGTGACCACCAGAGGAATAGCAATCTTTCGTTCCCCTGACGGTTTCTCTAGCACTCCTTTTCCCTTAACAGCTTTACTTTCTTTTATTGTAGGAACAGTCTCCTTTCCTTTCCTTGTACGCTTGGCATCATTCCCCTTAGGCAAATTGGGGAGAGGGGAGGAACTCTGAGCTTGTGTTTCCTCTCCACTCTTTTGTGAAGCCAGCTTAGCACCTTTCAGCATGATGCCTGTTCCACTTTCAACAGGTGGAGACTGTTCCTTTGAAGGGACCTGTTCCTCTTCAACATTCTCACTGTCTTCTTCAGGAAGAATAAGCTTTCTTTTCCTAGTCTTATCAGCCGGTTTAGCATTCAACTCTTTCTCAATTTCATCAAACTGAGCCTTTTCTTTCGCAGTTTGGAGTTGAGCGGCTTTAGAACGGGTAATTCTATGGCGTTGGCCTCTAGGAACAGTTGTCTTCTTTTTGACAAGAGGTTGTTCTTCCTCTTCTTCCTCATCATCATCAGAGGGCAGAGCCACTATAACTCGAGTGGAGGTAGAGGATGAAGGAGGGATAACAGGTGGTGGAGGAGATTTGGTAGGTATAGCCTTAGGTTGAGTTTGAGATGGAGGAGGAGGGGGGTTTGCTTCAGGTTGAGAAGAAACTAGGGTTTTCTCAGGCGGAGTAGAAAGCATGCTTGAAATTGGAAAGCTAGGGGGAGAGGGCAACTTATCAGTAGTTGGCGTCACCGGAGACTTCTCTGGTGGTGGCGAAGGAGTCCTCTCAGGGCTAGAAGCAGGAAGCCCATAAGCAGCGTAATGCTTTGCTTCCTGAGATTCCAGATATGTATGCTCCAAAACAGACATAGGAGCATTTGGGTTTCTCGGAGCATACAGATATGGCACAACATATGTCTGGATCTCTTTTTCAAGTCGTTCTTTCTCAAGAACTGAAGCACCCTCCATATCTTCTCTCAATTTTTGCTGGAGAGAGAAAGGGTTTGATTCAAGCCATTGCTGGATAAGCTCATTAGGATGCTTGGGTCTCAGAATAGCAGCCATACCGAACTTCACTTTCTTGTTGGAGGAAGACGCCATTGTTAGGGTTTGAGAAAGCTTGAGATTTGGAAAGATGAAGACAAAAGAGAGATTTTGAGAAAGAGATAGGCGAAAAAATGGATAAGTGTGGGCTTTATTTTGAGAAGGTGGGGACGCAGAAAAAAAAATGATGGCAACTGCTCAAAAATTCTGTCATTTTCAAAAACCTTCCAAAATTCCGATTTTCACTCCCCATGATTTCCAACACGTGGCATAAGCAAATCATTTCAAATCACTGTTCAACGGCCACAATTAATAAATTCTGCAGCAAATTCTGACACATTTTTCACACCTTTATCCTGTCAAATCTCTGTGACGCTTCAGCTTCTGATTCTGGAACTGTTCCTTAAGCCAGGGTTCTCATTGTTCCATCATGCCCCATGATCAATATAAAAGGCCGGGTTCGGAAAGACATGGGAAGAGCATCTTACCAAACAACAAATCATATACAGATATGTAATATGGAAAGGAACAATCAAGGAAACAGGTGAGTGAATCCAGTAAAACATGGTTTCAAACAAGCAAGGCTCATAGGAAACGTTTCACCTATTCCACGGCTTAGGGAAAGCTTATGATCAACCATCATTTCGGCTTATAATGAGGGTTAACAAGATCAGGTTGATCATTTTGGGCCAAAAAGAATACGACTGAAGTTCCACACTCTCAAGAAATTCCAATCAATTTAGACTAGTAAGCATTATCAATGACAAGATGATGCAATCATGTTCAAATCAAAGCAAAATCAATTCTAGCCTTTCATCGAGGGAATAATGAACCGGGACTTGTTTAATCTAAAGTTATCATTCCTAAGAGCACTCGGAGATGCTCAAAAGGACGTCTATCTAATGCTTTAGTGAAAATATCAGCAACTTGATCCTCATTTCTACAATGTTCCATGGAAATGATTCCTGATTCTACGTTTTCACGCAAGAAATGATGTCTAACATGAATGTGCTTTGTTCTAGAATAATGCACAGGATTTTTTGCTATATTAATAGCACTGGTACTATCACATTTCATAGGAATTGTGTCAAGAGAAATACCGTAATCCTGAAGTTGAAATTTAATCCAAAGCACCTGGGAACAGCAAGAAGCAGCAGCGACATATTCAGCTTCAGCAGTGGAAAGCGCCACTGTATTTTGTTTCTTGGAACCCCAAGACACCAAACACGATCCTATGAACTGTGCCATTCCAGATGTACTCTTCCTATCCACTAGATGCCCAGCATAATCCGCATCAGTGTAGGCTTGAAGCTTGATGGAACTGTTCCTGGGATAGAAAAGACATAACTTGTCGTTCCCTTTGAGATACCTGAAAATTCTCTTCACCTCTTTCAGGTGTGAGTCTTTCGGGTCAGCTTGAAAACGTGCGCAAAGACACACAGCAAACATTATATCAGGTCTACTAGCGGTTAGATAGAGAAGTGACCCTATCATACCTCTATAGAGCTTTTGATCCACACTTTTCCCTTTCTCATCAGCATTCATGCGAGAGTTGGGAGATGCTGGTGTACTCATTGGCTTGGACGTTTCCATTCCATATTTTTTCAACATTTCCCTGATGTACTTTTGCTGGTGGATTCTAGTTCCATCTTTTGATTGAGAGATTTGAAGCCCAAGGAAGAAATTCAATTCTCCCACCATACTCATTTCAAACTCACTACTCATTAGTTCTTTGAACTTGTCTACAAGAGAGGGGTTAGTGGATCCAAATACAATATCATCAACATATACTTGGACTATCAAAATATCTTTTCCAACTCTCTTAATAAACAATGTTTTATCAATGGAACCACGAATGTAATCATGAGCAAGAAGAAACTGAGCAAAGCGATCATACCAGGCTCTTGGAGCTTGTTTGAGTCCATATAGTGCCCTATCCAGGAAATACACATGATCTGGGAACTCTTCATTCTCAAAACCTGGAGGTTGAGTCACGTATACTTCCTCTTTGAGATGTCCATTGAGAAATGCAGTTTTGACATCCATTTGAAAGAGCTTAAATCCTTTATGCACAGCATATGCTATAAGTAATCGAATGGCCTCAATCCTTGCTACTGGAGCATAGGTTTCATCGTAGTCAATTCCTTCTTCCTGGTTGTACCCTTGAGTGACCAACCTTGCCTTGTTCCTAGAGATGGCACCGGTATCGTCAAGCTTGTTCTTGTACACCCATCTGGTTCCAATAACATTCTTATCCTTTGGTCTAGGGACAAGTCGTCAGACCTTGTTCCTCTCAAACTGATGTAACTCTTCCTGCATTGCCTGAATCCAGTCCGGATCTTGTAGTGCTTCCCTAATATTCTTTGGTTCCACAAGAGAAACAAACGCATTAAAAGCACAAAAATTACGGACAGAGGATCGAGTTTGTACCCCTTTATCATATGCAGAAATGATGTTGTGGACTGGATGATCTCTCTTTTGATGGTAGTTCCTTGTCACCACTTCAGTTGCATCCACTTCCTCCTGTTGTTCCCCCTCAGAAGATGCTTCCTGAATTTGATCAACTGGTCCACTGACATCCTAAGGAACATTATCAACATCATGGAACTCTTCATAGATATCATCTTCTGGATCACTATTTTGAGAAGAGCTAGCTTCAGGAACTGTAGAGACTTGAGACTCCTGACTGTTCCCACTATCTTCATCTTCATCTGGATTATCATTTCATTCTTCTGGATCAATATATCCTTTGCTGGAACTATCACCTTCATCATCACTTCCATCACCTTTCCTTGGAAGTGGAAACACTACATCTACTTGAGATGGAACAGCACCAGTTATGAGTGACGATTCGTCAAACACAACATGCACACTTTCTTCAACTTTCCTTGAACATTTGTTGAAGACACGGTATGCTTTGCTGTGAGGTGAATAGCCTAGAAAGATGCCTTCATCACTTCGAGGATCAAACTTTCCAAGGTTATCTTTCCCATTATTATGAATGAAGCATTTACATCCAAAAGCCCGAAGATGAGAGATATTCGGCTTCCTTCCTTTGATGAGCTCATAAGCAGTCTTTTTCAGAATAGGACGAACCATGGAACGATTGAGAATATACACAGCAGTAGAAATAGCCTCAGGCCAGAAGTGTTGTGGAACACCACTTTCTATCAACATTGTACGGGCCATGTTTTCCAGAGTTCTGTTCTTCCTCTCCACAACTCCATTCTGTTGAGGAGTCCTAGGAGCGGAAAAGTTATGAGAGACACCATTAGCTTTACAAAATTCCAGAAAATCTGAATTCTCAAATTCTGTTCCATGATCAGACCGAATAGCTTTCAACGGAACTTCCAAACTGACTTGAACTCTTTTGATTAAAACTTGGAACTCACGGAATGCATATTTCTTAGCAGACAGAAATATCACCCATGTGAACCTGGAGTAATCATCAATGATCACAAACATATACTTGTTTCCACCAATGCTGTTCGTTCGCATGGGACCACTGAGATCCATATGGATCAGTTCCAGCGGCTTTGAAGTACTAACAACATTCTTTGGTTTAAACGAGCTACGTGTTTGTTTTCCTTTAACACACGCTTCACAGATCTTTCCTTTCTCAGGATTAATCTTAGGAAGACCAACTACCAGATCCTGAAGAAACAACTTCTGAATGAGTTGAAGACCAGCATGTCCAAGTCGCCTGTGCCACAGTTCCGTTTCATCAAGTGGAACTGCAAGACAAAGCTTCATAGGAGGAGAAAACTGATTATCAACAACATAGACATTGTTGTATCTTCTTCCTTTCAGAATAACTTTTCCAGTTGCTTTGTTGATGACTAAGCATTCATGAGAATCGAAGGTAACAAGATTGTTCCCTTGATCACACATCTGAGCAACACTTAAGAGATTGAATCCTAGATCCTTGACAAGATTCACACTACTGACTTTGGTTAACTTGTTCAGCTTCACTTCCCCTGATCCAACTATAGCTCCTTTCTTGTTGTTTCCAAAGGAGACGAGTCCACCTTCAGCTCTGGTGCGAAGAGAGATTAGATAATTCCTGTTTCCAGTCATGTGGTTGGAGCAAGCACTATCAATATACCACATACTGTTCCTTCTCTCTTCCATCTACAAAAGGAAACTACACTTTAGCCACCCAGGCAAGGTGATCTTTGCCTGGTTTATTACATGGGAAGAAAACCTTACAAGAATAATCAGCAATGTTCACATCATTAGATCTTGTAGCATAGTTCCTAGCATGGTTCCTAGCATATTTCCAAGCATGGTTCCTAGCATAGTTCCTATCATTTTGACCTTTTTGACTTTGTGCTTTTCTTTTATGGCACTGTTCCTTGTAATGTCCATGAGCACCACAATACCAACACGTTTTGTAGTACTCTCCCAAATAGAATTTAGGATGTGGTTTCTGAATTTTATTCTTTTCCATTGTTTCTGGACTAGGAACTTTAGATTCATTACCCTGAGCCATCTTGACATACATCTTATGACTATTGTTCCAGTGTAATAATCCGTTGTTCCATTAGTACCACTTTCAAGCACTTTAATTCTTTCTTCAAGATGAGCATTCTTTTCTCTTTCAATTTCTAACTCAATAGGCTTACAAACATCAAGTTCCCTAGCCAGAGAGCATTCCTCCATGTCATCAGACATTGGAGAGTATCCAAGTCCAGCTCTAGATGGAACAAATAAAGTTTCAGACACTATACTTTTCCCATTCGAATCATTTTTCCTGTCTAGTTCCTTAGTCAGCCTATCTTTCTCAGATTTTAAGTCATCAATTTCTTTCTTAAGAGCAGCAATTATCTTAGCATCAGATTCAATTTGTTTAGTCATAACAGGACACTCAAGACAGACTTTCTAAGCAATCAAATCATCAATTTGTTGTTCACAAATATCAACTCGTTCTTGCAAATCAACATTTTCTTTCAGAGTAGAGTTGATTATTTTGATCAAATCATTTGTAGTAATATCAGCCAAAGAATTAATCAACCGTTGTTCATCATTTACCTCCTCAACGGAATAGTCAGAGGAATTGTCCACCGTTGTCATGGCACAGAGATCCGGTTTGACCCAAGCTTCTGGATCCTCATCTGAATCACTCTAGGCAGCAATATAGGCCTTTTCCTTGCCCTTTTTGCTCTCAGAAGACTCAGCTTGATTAGGACAATTTTTAGCAAAATGTCCTTTCTTATGACAGTTATAACATGTTAGGTCCTTTTCATCTTTATCACTAGCTTTTCCAGAGCCTTTGTACGTACTGGAACTGTTCCTACGGAACTTGTTCTTTCTGTACAAAGCCTTTAAAGCTTTGGTGATCAACACCAAGTCCTCATCATCAGACTCATTCTCAGATTCGTAACACTTTTCCTCAACAATTTTAGGAACTTTTGAATTTTTCTCAGTTTTAAGAGCAATTCCTTTATTAGGTTTTTCAGCATCCATCATTCTCCACTCATAAGATTTTAGTTTTCCAAAAATCTCATGCATTTTAAGCAATCTATTAGCTGAATTTTCTTTAAAAGCAGTACGCATGTTAATCCACTCACCAGATAAACCATCGATAACTTGTTGCACTCTCATTTTTTTAGGAACTTCAGCAGATGTTATTCCTAAATGATTCAGTTTAGTGCAAAGAGTTTCAAAGCGAGTTTGATACTTATCAATAGTTTCACCAGGTTCCATACGAAAGTTATAGAACTCTCGCCTGGCACACATCTGATGATCATCTTTCAGATCAGCACTGCCAATATGCATTTGTTTCAATAGCGGTCCACATTTCCATTGCAGTATCAATGTTTCCAATCTTAGTAGCATCTTGATCATTCATAGCATTGGATAAGTACATCTTAGCCTTGTAATTGGCTTCGAGGCA